>JAQJVL010008142.1:0-20928 GCA_035578905.1 Stictocephala bisonia
AAAATGTTTTTGTCACATCTTGTACTTGATGGAGTTCCATTTAAACTTGATTATTAATACCATAGGGTAACCAAACTAAGGTTATGTTTTTATAGAATAGTGGTAGAATGCTAAGTCGAATATTGATAGGTTAGGTTTGGTACATTAATGGATGTGTAATTTGGATCCAAAGTGAAATTTGGATTTGTAAGGTTAGATAGGTTACATTCTGTCAAGTTAGTTTTGGTTAGATCATGTTTTGAGAGGTTAGGCTGGATATTAGATTAGTGTTTGTAAATAACCTATTGAAACCAAACTTAACCAAATCAACTAGGCCTAGATCTAAACTGATCAAAACCTAACAATCTATCCAAACCTAAATTAGGCCTATCCTATAAACATAACCTTACTGAAACTGGCACATTTCCAGCGCTAAAATTGCAAATAACTTACCATATTCATGTTTAGAACAAAATCACACACAGTTTGTTTACGGTACTCACAACACTATATTAACAGAAAAACTTTAGGCCTACTCTGTATTTTCTCATTTTGTAATTTTCCTGGTTTTTCCACTGAAGAGACTGAGGAGTGCAAAGGGATAAAGAGGTGGACACGATGCTTACCTGTTGCACTCACCGAGCAAAGAATAAAGTAGAGTGGTCATAATCCATTCTAGCCTATAGTAGTAGTTGATGCCGATATTCGCCATCATAGTGAGATGGACAAGCGTCTACGAGTGTGGGGTCAGACCGTGTTCGGAAACCTTCCTCTCCAAATCATATCACTCCACCAAAGACTGTGGTCCCTCTCCTCTGGTTCTGACCCCACACTCCTATACGCTTGTGTGAGATGGGCACAGCTGATGTAACCTAAAAATGTAACTTACTATTAAAATAAACATTTCATAACGTTAAATAATTCATTTTAAAAAACACAGTAAACCAAACTGTAAAACAACTAGAAGTAGACTAATGTATATTATTATAAAGAAATAATAAAAATCAAGTCAATTGATTTGTTAATATTTATCTGTAAAAAGTTATTCTATCCTGCTTGTTTATATTGCTGTTATTGCAACCATCTGCGGTAGCTCAATTGCATTTAGAAGGTAGGAAGACTAAGGTCTAGTCACAATAATGCATTACAAGCTTTCAAAATTCAGCTGACACTCAGCTTCCATCTAGAATTGAGCAGACAGTGGAGGGGCCGCCATCTTGGTAAGAGTTCCGGCCTCACTTAGATTGCCGTGTGTCTACTCTATTTTGTTCTTTGCTCTGTGGTTGTACTCTGTGAATCCTTGGCGCAGCTATGTCCATACACTCCTCAGTCCACTTCTTATGACCCAAGGATATGTCCTCTACTACCCTGAATATAGATGATTCCCACTCTAACATGGTATTCACAATCATAACAACAGCTGATTTTAAAGGGACATTTAAAAGGACAAATTTAAATTATCCTTTTATGTTAAAGCATTGATTATTTTGGCTTATTGATTAGGTCCTACTTAATATAGTTTGCATGGGTTTTAAAAGGCATGTCTTGGATAAATTGCTTTAAAAGTAAAATAAATGACACGTTACAAAATGTAAGTTATATTATTTATTTGGTAAATTTTATTTTTTTCTGCACAATCTTTTGCTTTGTTGTATTCAACTTTTGGAAGGTGGAATTTACCATTTAATCTATCTTCTGCTGTAGCCGATGTTCTTCCACGCTTATGAGACGTTTTACTCCTAAAATCCCCAACAAGGCTTTCAATCAATTTTTTCTGTAATGGCGTTGTTCCGTTATTTTTGCCCCTGGAGGTCTGTTATTATTGTACAAAATGAATGCATTTATTACAGATACTTGCAATGCCCCAAAAAATATCCTACGCCACCATTTTACAGATTTTCGTGTAAATACAGTACAACCTCAATTATCCGGCAACGCTTTATCCAGCAGTCTGTAACATCCGGTTTGGCAAGTAGATAACTATTAAAATTATTTTCAAATTAAAATTAATCGGACCGACAAGTGGTCGCTTGTTACTGCATAATAATTGAATAATACGTCTGAAGATCCGAGCTGGCAATGTTGTTTACTTTTGTTCAGTGTGGCTGGCTGGAAGCGTCCATTTTGCAAGTGGGGGAAGTGGAACATAATAAATATTTTTCGTATTGTATTGTAAAGCAGCGTCAAAGTTGGCGATCGTAATAAACATCGTTGGTTTCATTACAATTGTTGCAGAACACGTTGCGTCACATGCAATTGTAGACACCCCGCTTACACTGCTGTCTGTTATCAGTTACTAAACGTGTTTCTTCAATAAAACCAAGTTATTTATGACTTATGTTTTATCCAGCCTGACCTTTGCCACATTAGGCCGGATAACCGAGGTTGTATTGTAAGTAGGAAGCTATGGTCTGCGAGGTCTACATCACCCATGTTCTCATTATAGCGACAAATCACTACAGGCCTCTGGACAGTTTATGTCTCGTTTCCATACAGTGTTGTCAGCATACCATACAGTGACAGGCTGTCTTTCCACTCCAACACATAAATTAACCCTAGTTCAGGTGAAGCAATGTGTGATCCCTATTGCTAGGTCCTTTTTTCGGCGCTGCGCAAGCTTTTTTTGTAAAATCATAAAAAATACTTAATATGCTGCAAATATAAATGATATCATATCGTTTTTCTTCTCAAGAACTGTACTTTCACATACTACCATCAACACTTACAAAATGAATTAGTAAATAATAACTGTCGTGAAAAGATTGAAAAAACTTTTAAAATGTTGTACGTAAATTATAACTTATAAAACTCCTTAGGAGCACTATGTAATTTTTATAAATAATTCCAAGAGCCAAATTGTTTATTATTTAGCGCACTATAATAATATGTTCTTATATTTTAGATAAACTAGTAGGATTTTTTATTTTGGAAGTGTTTGTTTACATAAAACGCAAAAATGAAAAATTTGCAAAGATACAGTATGATCACTGTAGGTAATCAAATTGTACATGTAAAAATTAAAAAAAAATCACCATTGAATAGACAAGAAAAAGTTGTTTAGGTAAAATAGTCATATTGTGCCCATACAAAATTTTTGTTTATTGGGAAAAATAAAAAGTTTACCACGGAAGCGAACAATTTTAGTGAAAAATTACATAACAATCTAAAAATAAGGGGTGTGTATAATTTTTTGCTACATGTACTGTATTAGCACAATCTATTAGATACAAGAAAATGTAAAATATATGAAAATATTCCAAAAAGTATAAAACTTATAACACCATATGTTAGCGTGCGCAAGTTTTGTAAACAACACTAGAAAAATAGTACATATTGTAAACATTATAAAAAATATGAAATAATTTTTGGAATTTTTAGAACAGTAACACTTGATAGAACACAAATTTTTGAATAGAAATATAAAAAATGTATTACAGTAGTGTTATAAATAAGGTTATTGCGTTATATAATAATATACTATGCCATATTGTTTTCACGTAAATAAAATAAACAATCTATTTAGATTGCATAGAAATAATACATACTATTTTTTTATTTTGTTCTAGGATTATTATAAGTAGGCTACACTAATACCCTATCCGTACACATGTTGTTTGCTGAAATCGGATAAAAAATAAGTGTTTAGGCTAGTACCTACATAAGTATCAATTTCTGATTATTTTAGACACTAAAAGCTACTAAAACACTGACTACACTAAAAAAAAATTCAAATAGTAATTTATAACACTGTAACCTTATACCTTTAAAGGTTGTTACTTTTATTAAAATTATTTATTTAATTTAATGAAACTCATTAAATTATTGCATGATTGCTCTTAAATTGATCTCAGGGTCGTATAGGCGGTAAATCGGTGAGATGACGTAGTATAATGAAACAAATGTTACTTTACAAAATTATCTTTATTACATTTTTCAAAAATTAAAAAACTTTACTAAATTTACTCAAAATCTAACTCTAGTAATTAAAAGATTCTACTTTATATCATTTAGTGAAATTTTGCTAATCTAAATTTTATTAATTTAGCTTTAAACTTAAACTTAGCTGAGTCACTTTGTGGCTGAGTCCCAGTTATTTTCTGTAGCGCGAGTGTTCGTTCAAATTATATAATTAATTTATTAACACGCACAATTTAAAGACTTTTGGTTTAAACTTTTTTTTATATTTTTAAAAACATTACTAAATGAGTTTATTAGTACAAAGTGCCCACGCGTTCTCTAGGGGCCGAAAACCCGACACCTTGTTGGTCTTCTCTTCTAAGATGGACTGGGGAGAGGGATGTCTCTCCCTCAAGGAACTTAATTTTTTTATCCCTACTCCTTCTTCCGGCATTACAAGTGGTTTTAGTTAGAGACTATCGGTCCTTCCGGTTTTGCCACGAGGTAGCAAACCCATATAGTGCACTGTTCTCCCCGTATTGTGCTGCTTTCTACGGGCATTTTTGGAACTATAGGTCCATTTTGATTGGTTCCCTTCGGGCACTGACTTTTGCGTCTCTCTTCTGCGCTAGTTCCGGGGCGTGGCCTATGGAACATTCTAGTAGACTCTTGGAGTCCTGTCCCACGCCAACTTTGTTTACTGTTATGTCTGAGACATTCCCATATGTTTTGATAATTCTAGGAATAAGCCCACCCATCCTGTTTCGAACAAAGGTTTTTGTTTGAGGGGACTTATTTCTGTCTCCACGTCCAAACATCTGGCGTCTTTCACACGACAATTCCCTGATGTGACTCGAAACTTCTTTTTTATTTCAATCAAATATATTCCTTTCCTTTTATATAACAATTTATTATTTATCTAAATCAATTAATTTACCTATCAATTTGGTGGACCTGTTACAGTACCCCCCGATTTTTTGCGATGTGTGAGTAACGCGAGTCAAAAAATCTTGATTTTAAACACGATTCGCCAAATTGTCGTTTGTTTCTCAGATAAGTTTCAGTTTTACAGTATTTATTATATCTAGTAAATTAAATCTATTAACTATTCTATAATTCAATATCAGATTACATATTTTATGGCAATACATCATTATTTCCTTATTAATAATTAAGAATCCATATTTATCAAAATAAGTCCCTTAAATCATTAATACAATTCAATTAATTACAATTCAATAAATCCTAAAGTCATTAATTATAAATTAATCATTCATGATCAAAAAATTCAAAAGATTCACCACATCCTACACGGTTATCAATAAAAATCAACAATTCAAAAGTTACAGTCATTAGACAACAATTCAATAAATCAAAATTGTTAATTAACAATTCCATAATTTATAGATCAAAAGTTTAATAGTATTTCATCATATATAATTGTTAACAAAAATTTTAGAATATTTTTAATTATTACAAGTTGTTAATTAAAGACTTCATCAATCATAAATTAAAAATTGCCAAACAAAAACTATACATTACACCTTGAAATTCATACCTTAAATGTCGATACATCCTTAAATTAAATGCAAATATTTGTTAAAATTAGTAACTCACTAAATTACAATTCCCTTTTAAATACTAAATGATCAGTATTTATTAACAAATTATTTAAATCGTTAGTTAGATTCAACAATCATAAATTAACAATGAAATATTCATTCGTCTACATGTATTCATGAATCAAAAACAATAATCTACAAATCAAAATTCACAAGTCAAAAGTAGTACTTTATAAATTCCATATCGTCAATTAACTACTATACATCATTTAAAATTATACAAGTTTCCAATTACCATCAATGATTTGTAACATGAAATTATCAAACACAATACATAGGTTTGATTGTGTTTGTATCAACAAAATACAAATCAACAATCATTAATTCACTATTCAAAAATTGATTAATCCTTAACTTGTTTACAATTATCATTTTTCCAACATCATTATCAGAATCATTTGACTACTAATTACAATCACTTCTCATATAGTTCATTACTTCTTAGAGGAATTATCCTTCATTAACTCAACAATTTATCAATCATTTATTTTATCAACACCCTACTAGATCTCTCTAATAAATCCTCATCCCTTTAAGCCATCTTTAAATTCCATAACCTGTTATCAATCCCTTAACCATTCTTTAATTACTATACCCTATTTCATTCCTTTATCCGTCTTTAAGTACAATTATCCTTATTCAATCTTTAAACCATCTTTGAATTCAATTATACAATTTCAAACCTTAAAACCTTCTTTAAATACAATTATCCATATTCGACCCTTAGTCCTGCTTTTGATGCTGTAACCTGTTTCATCCCATTAACCCTTTTTAAGTTCCTATATCTTTTTCAATCCTCTATCCTTCTTTTATTTTTTATAAATTCTCTATCATTACACAACCTCTAACATTCTCAAATAAATCATCACATTTAAAACAAATCTTAACATTATCAAGTCAGATACTACTCATTAAATATTTTCCAAATACATTTTCAATCATCAATAATTCATCATATTTTCACATATATTATCAATCCTTAGTCAAATCTTAACATCTATCATTAATCAACTAATCAAATATTCCTTAAAACTTTTTACACAATATTTGTCATTTGACAAATGATCAATTTTCAAAGTTGTACATCATTAATTACCATATCGTTTATATAATGATTAGTAATTTCAATCAATAAGTTATCAACTCTTACATTTATATAAGAGTAGCTTGAATTATTTTTTACTAATGAACCACATATACATTACATTAGTCTGTCATTGATGCAAGTTTTTATTATTATTTATTACTTTATAATTTATTATCAAAATTATTGTAATTCTTTCCAATAATTAAACTATTATTTGAATTAATACTTATCTCTCACATATTATTGAATATTATAAAAAATTTTGTCAATAAATACAGTTGTCATTTTTTTATTGTTAAAAATTCATCATTTATAAATCATTTATATTTTTGTTTTATTATTTATTTGTTACATATTATCTATTCATTGCTATTATTTATTTCAAACATATTTGCATAATATTTTATTTTTTATTTATTATTTTGGGACATATTGCCAAGTTGCTGTTACGCCAGTGGGTCTGATGTCACTGCACGTACTTTGGGATAGTTCATTTACAACACCATAGTGTTCAAGTATGGGCCAGGGTTCTGGAACATTGTAAGTGTTCTTGTAGAATATTGGTTTTCTTCAGAAGTTATTGCTTATTATGACAAAAACTTAAAAACAGTCACTCACTTTTATAAAACTGGAAACGGTCCACGTGAAAAGTTTTGCACTGGTTTGCACTTGTGATCATTTTAAGTTTCAAATATTTGAACACTACCATTAAGTTCAGTGAATATCTGATTCACAAGTCTATGGGTCTCGAGAGACTATAAATAGCAGAACAAAGATTGTCTTATGTAACCAACTGGTTGATGTACAAGTTGTTGTTCTCGAACATGTGCTGTTGTCCTAGTGTAGACATGTCCTAGTGTAGTGTCTTCAATAGGATGAGTCATCGTCCGGCATGTCCCTGCGATGACAGCTCAACTACGTCACGGGTCTGGCGAGGTAGTGTCGTCGCGTTCCGGACCCCCATCTGTGTGGCACCGCACCTTTCCACATGTCCATGCGTGTCTGTCTTTCACAATGTTCCTAATGTCCAAAACAGTCTCAACTAGTTTCACTGAAAGTTTGTTTCGGCACAAAGTCTTTTTATTCACATGACTACTTTGATTAACCTTTCCATTAAATAATACATATAACATAATTAAATCACATGCTGTTAATTATAGAAATAGCCTGTTTTTAATTGCATCAGCAATTAATTGAAGTAAAAAAAATTATTTACAAACATTTAAACATACTCATGTTCAATCATTTTTCATATTGTCTATTATTGTTTGTGTATACACACATATTACTTGTATACAAAACTTTACTTATTCATACATTTACTAATGTTGCTTTGACATATTTCGAGCTGACATATGCAAAGTTAGTTATCATTATTAAGTTTGACAATTTTCAAATAACTCATTATTGGTTGTTCATTATTGATATAAAATTAATTACTCATATTTTCAATTATATTTTACTCATGTTAAACTTTTTAAATTCCATCACTTATTATTTGCATCAATGACAAAATAAAATTTATTTGCAATATATTACAATCAAACATTGTCATTACATTATAATCATATTAAATTGTGATTTCTATCACTCATTGTCTACACCAATGTTAGTACAACAGTTTACCAACAAATTTATAATAACACATCTACAATGTCTCAATCTATTTTTACAATATTATATTTCAAAATTATTAATCTATTGGTGTCTATAACATGACTTTGGTAAATGGGGACTTGCCATGCTACAGATCACTGTAAGCTTTTAGTTTTTAGACGCTATTGTCAAGGTTAACCAACACCTGAAACTGTATACTGTGCCATTGTGTGATTAATAGAGTACTTGGCGTTGAAGAATTTAGAATTTGGAAAGTGACTAGTTGTAATTATGGTTGAATCGTACTGCTATTAACCACTGGCTATTCTCCCTTCATAAAATTCTTATGATGATTAAACATCATAAACATCTATAATAGCATATACAATGTGCATACTTGAGTTATTTCAACATCAACATACACAAGTTGCATTAAAAAAGTATTATAAAGAATCTCCTTTACATCTTAGTAAAACATAGGTATCATCTTATCATATTCAATATCAGGATTTCATTCATTTGATTATTTTCAATATAACCACAAGCAAATTATTACAATAAAATAAAATACTTTTCAAAAATCTCCTTCAATCACATCAGTTAAATACATCCTTGAATCATTGTTGTTATATTCATTGAGTCATATCAATATAAGTATAAACAAATTACAATAACACAGTATTGTAAAGAAATTCTCCTTTCATTATTTTAACAGAGTATACACAATGTGTGTCTTTGGATTATATTCAATATCAACATACAAGAGTTACAAAAGCAAAGTATTACATTATACTTTATTTACTTCATCATGATTTAACATTTCTTTGAGTCATATCATATTATTATTTAAATCATTTTTAGCATAAACATTGACAAGTCATTAGAACATTGTTTAGTATTAACCAGTTATCATACAAAGTTTTACAAGATAGGCCTATCTCACCTATTTCATTTTATGTGAACCTAGTCATTGCATTATTATTTGGTTCATATTTTATGTATGTATACATGGGTTATGGTAACAATATATTTTAGTAAATCTCCATACTTCTTTCTAGTTTTACTCATTTATCATGTTATTATTTTAAAATATTCAATATAAACATTCATGTATTATGAAACAAGCTACTATAAAACATCTCCTCAAACTATCTTATTCTCACCTAAAAATCATTTTATTATTAGTGTTATATTAATTTAACACATATTATCATCAAAGTTTCATTTAAATCATTTAATATTTTTCATATTCAATAACAACTCTGGTTATTACTATTTTTCACAAACTTTTAATTAGGCCTACCATATATTTACTATTGTGACATTTGTAGGTAATTTTCTTTTAACAGTCATTTTTACCATTAAAGATATTTATTTATCATCTTAGTTTAACATGAATGTCATATTATTTCAATGTTATATTTAAATCTCTTATTCAATCACAAATTCACCTTCCTGTCAATATTATAATTCTTCAACTAGGCCTATTATTTGTTTATTATTAAATGACCTATTTAAACATTCTTCTATTTAAATATCATCTCTACATTTTCTTTATTTATTTTTATACAACCCCCCTATCATTAAAGTTATATTGTTTCAATTGCTGTTTATTTATTATTATTTCTAAGTATTTTTCAGTGAACAGCTAAGTTTATAGTTTAGTTTTCTGAGCAAATGTAGTTATCCGAGAACACTGGTTTAAATTGTTTCTTTTTATATTTAAAGTTTGAGAAGCATGAGATATTATAGTATCTCATCACATAGTTTACAAAGTCCTCCATGTCTACATCAAAGTTTTCACCCCCCATCATATTATTTTCAACTTCCTTTTGTTTGTTTAGGCCCCAATATTTATTTATGATCTCCATCTCAAACTTGAAGAACTCATTCAATTCTTCTAACCTATTACTGATTGTTTTTAGTTTTTTATTTTCTTGACATTTGAAGTCATCTACTACACTTTCAAAATTAAAGTTACTAAGTGCTAGGGTTTTGTTTATTTGTTCTACTTTGTTATCTAACACTGTGTTTAGATACCCTATCTGGTTTTCCATTTCATTATTTATTTTAGGCCTACTGATTTTGTTATTTAGTTCATAGCCTATCTCTCTTAGTGTTGCATTTGCTTCCAAGTGTTCATCTAGCTCGTACTCAACAAAGTCTACATTTACTCTTTTAGTTTTATTGACAAAGTTGTCTTTAGTACTCTCTATCCTATCATCAATTTCTTTCATGTGCTCATTTATTTTCATATTAGCTTCATTGTTTAGATCTACTACATTATTATTTACTTCTTTTATCTCAACACTTTTTCCATCTAACCTTACATTTATTCCATCAAGTTTAGCATTTATTTCATTAGTTATTTTTAGCAGCAAATCTACTTTCATATTATCCTCATCATTTAAGTTCATTTTATTATTATTCATTGCTTTCATCTTACTACCTGATCCTCCTAACTTAACCTCAATCTGCTCCAGTTTGGTATTTATGTCATTATTTACTCCTAACAGCAACTCTATTTTATTGGACAATAGGCTGTCCTTATCATTATTTACTTTGACAGGTTTGCCTATCTTTGTTCTCTACTTCATTCACAACATTAACCTCCTTTATCTCACTAACTTTATTTTCAACTTCATTTATTTCATTTACTACATTATCCTCCTTTACTACTTTACTGTCTTTGCTACCATCTACTTTTACCTCTTTTAGTTTGTTTATAAGTTTATCTTCAAACTTATCTATTCTTTCATTTACATCTCTCCTAAACTCATTATTTATTTCATTAAGTTTAGTTTCTAGGTTAATATTTATTTCATTAATTTTAACCTCATTTTGGTCTAGTCTTTTGCTAATTTCATCAAATTTAGCTTCTAACTTAGCCTCTACTGCATCTAGTCTCTTATTATTTTTGTCATTTAATTCATTAAACTTGCTTTCAAATTTAGTGTTCATGTTTCCTAACATCTCAACTATGTTTGCTAGTGTATTTTCCATGCTCGATTCTGGCCTAGCTTTATCATATTTATTTTTGTTTATATTAGCTTCCCTGATAACACTCAGAGAGGTATCTGAATCCTCAGAATCCAACTCTGAGTTTTGGACTACATTAACATCAGCCATTATTATAAATTATTATTTAATAAATTCAAAATTTATTACTCTACACAGTTTTTCTTTTACTCAAATGAATATTGAATTTAAGTTAAACAAAAATATTTTCTTATTATTTTTTCTTTTTATATTTAATTTATTTTAAATCAAATGTATTAAAATGTATTTAATTCATTATTCATATCATATAGCCTAGCCTATAACACTTTTCAATTTCTCAACTCAATCAATTGATTAAACTAAATGAAAATTACATGAATTCAGCATTCTTTACTAATTGTTGATAAATTATTATAATTCTTTATTTTAAATATTTTTTGAATAGATTAAAATTTACTACTTATACTACGTCGTCTCACGTTGTGGGCGCCATTCTGTAACCTTATACCTTTAAAGGTTGTTACTTTTATTAAAATTATTTATTTAATTTAATGAAACTCATTAAATTATTGCATGATTGCTCTTAAATTGATCTCAGGGTCGTATAGGCGGTAAATCGGTGAGATGACGTAGTATAATGAAACAAATGTTACTTTACAAAATTATCTTTATTACATTTTTCAAAAATTAAAAAACTTTACTAAATTTACTCAAAATCTAACTCTAGTAATTAAAAGATTCTACTTTATATCATTTAGTGAAATTTTGCTAATCTAAATTTTATTAATTTAGCTTTAAACTTAAACTTAGCTGAGTCACTTTGTGGCTGAGTCCCAGTTATTTTCTGTAGCGCGAGTGTTCGTTCAAATTATATAATTAATTTATTAACACGCACAATTTAAAGACTTTTGGTTTAAACTTTTTTTTTATATTTTTAAAAACATTACTAAATGAGTTTATTAGTACAAAGTGCCCACGCGTTCTCTAGGGGCCGAAAACCCGACACCTTGTTGGTCTTCTCTTCTAAGATGGACTGGGGAGAGGGACGTCTCTCCCTCAAGGAACTTAATTTTTTATCCCTACTCCTTCTTCCGGCATTACAAGTGGTTTTAGTTAGAGACTATCGGTCCTTCCGGTTTTGCCACGAGGTAGCAAACCCATATAGTGCACTGTTCTCCCCGTATTGTGCTGCTTTCTACGGGCATTTTTGGAACTATAGGTCCATTTTGATTGGTTCCCTTCGGGCACTGACTTGCGTCTCTCTTATGCGCTAGTTCCGGGGCGTGGCCTATGGAACATTCTAGTAGACTCTTGGAGTCCTGTCCCACGCCAACTTTGTTTACTGTTATGTCTGAGACATTCCCATATGTTTTGATAATTCTAGGAATAAGCCCACCCATCCTGTTTCGAACAAAGGGTTTTGTTTGAGGGGACTTATTTCTGTCTCCACGTCCAAACATCTGGCGTCTTTCACACGACAATTCTCTGATATGATTTGAAACTTCTTTTTTATTTTAATTAAATATATTCCTTTCCTTTTATATAATAATTTATTATTTATCTAAATTAATTAATTTACCTATCAATTTGGTGGACCTGTTACAACACTTACACTGAATAAAACACTCACAAAGAAAATCAGATGCACAACAAGTAAAAATGTCTATGTTCTACTCTGGCCATGTCGTTCACGGGCTCTGCTTCTTCCAGTAAAGTGAAAATTTGTCACGTGACCATTGCCAACCTACTTCACGAAATTCGCTCGAAGCGTCACTGATCAACTCTCTGTCTAACTAGCTAATTTTTTTTAAAGTTTATATCTCAATAAATAAATTATTAGCTAAACTTTTATCAACAGCATGAATTATGCCGTACCTCTCTTTTGGGAAATCACGTAAACAAGGGTATATAAAATTTTTTTGTAAAATATCCAATGCAGCTAAGAGAATGAAATTTGTTTTGTTGGATAGAGTATTTCATGCTCTACAGACTGACTTTTGGTATGCCTTATTCCGTCTCCTGGTTATTCTTCAGTGATATGTCAAACATCGGCAATTTTACTCCCTCCAGACCTCCGCCGGGGGAGAATTGAGCAGGAGTTTCGAGTTGCACGTTCTAATTTTATTTCCTATGTTTATAAAATGGCATAAAAAATTATCAAAAATCTGATATGTATAGAACAAAACATTCTGCGTCGAATGGTACCAACTTTGTAGTGCTTGATAATAAAGATATGTTTAATTGATTTTAATGCAACAACATAAATTTTGCTGTTCCTCGCTCTTAAAAGGGGTTTTGTGAACAGCATAAATTATGTCGTTCCTCACGATCTAAGGTTAAAGAAGAATCATCATTGGATCCTTTCGCAAAGATAAAATCTCCCCCTTCTTTAATTTTAGGATTTTTTCAATTTCCTGTTGTAGCCCCTTTTTATTTCTGTTGACTGTTCCTGTAATATGAATTTTTTTTAAATACAACTCTTTTACCAATTCAACACTTGTGTATTATATATCGCAAAAAATGTGGAAACCCTCCACACTTCCATATGCAGTTTCAAGTTTCTCCATCAATGTTAAAATAATCCAAAATATCCAAACAAAAAGAACACTCAACAAAAACAAGAACCTCATTGTGTTGTCACAAACAAGATTGCTCACATTATATGTAGTTGTTTGGGTTTGTTTACTGTCATGAATCACCTAGTGGTAACATCTAAACTGTGAGTTTCACATAGTACAAATCTAACAAAGCAGTCTTTCCAAAATATCATTTCATCCTTATTATTGCTATATTACATTATATAAGTGGCCTAAAAGTTTATAAAACTATTAACAAAATATTTTATTCATCCTATAGTCTAGTCATGTATAGAATGTAAAAAGTGTTATTTTATTGCTTATTAAAAAAACAGATAAATAATATTTTCCTCCAAAAAATTGTATAATCTTGTTGATTATATAGTTAAGATTCAGAAAAAATATGGCAGAATGTTATATATGTTACAGAATTATTTACAAAAAATATAATATAGTTATATGTCACTGACCATAAGAGGTGGCCAGATGCGTTTAGGAGCATTTTGGCATCGGCCACAACTTATGGACAGATGAGCGTAACACCACGGCTCACAACAAAATGTTCATTGTTGTAGAGGATATGACCTTGGGCCATAAGAGGTGGCCAGAGGAGTGCAAATTGTGAGTGTTTACCCAGTAGCTCTTAAGTCCTTGTGTTGATAACCTGAAGCAATATCGTCTGTGTATATAAATTTTCTAAACTTGGTGATTGGGATGTCAGAGCTGTATACATGTTAAATAAAATTTGAGCAAGTACTGACCCCTGTGGCAGACCATCCTTCAGCTGTCTAAAAGTCATTTTGTAAATTTATAATTGTAATTCGATGAATAATTGTAAATTTTAAAAAAATGCTAGCTGACAAAAAAAACCATACGATATACAGGGTTACAAGAAAATTGGGCTGGCTATGCATTTACATATCCTATGTGTGATTCTAAGCTAAAATTCAAGAATAATATTTTTTTTTAATTTCCGCTTTGTTTAGCAGCTAGACACCTTTTCTTTTTTTTCATACAACAATTTATATCTTTGTTGTTATCTTTACGAATGTTTCAAAACTCGGTAAACGGGTTTATGTTAGAAGATAGTATTTAATAAAAAAATATTTTTGAAACTTACATTATTATTTTAAAAATGGCGGCCATTTATTTTTATTTTAACAAATATCTAAAAAACTATGTTTTATAAAAATTTTGTAAGACACAAAAAAGTTTTTAAATGACTACCTTTCCAATAATACCTCATTTGTAAAAATCGCTTAAGAAATAACTATTTTATGAATTGGCCTTGTAGCTGCTAAACAAAGCGGAAATTGAAAAAATTATTATTCTTGATTTTTAACTTAGAATCACACATAGAATATGATAATGCATAGCCAGTCTAACCTTTTTGTAACACGCTGTATATATATGCTGAAACACGAATATATAGTTGGTTTTGGTATTCAATAATATTTTCAGCTTGAAAAATACACTTTACTTAGCTAACCAAATATAATATTTCCAACCTATCCTAGGCCATATTGTTTATTTACTTAACAAAAATTCATAATTTGTGTTAACATCAGGTGCCTGGCCTTCGGGACTGGCTGCCAGCCGTCCCTCCGGCGGGGACATAGACATAGATCCTATTATCATTGTGAATATACCATAGATGATTAACCACAAAAAAATTAACAATGTTAAGTATTTTATCATACTTGTTTATTTAATTATACTTTCAGGAACTACAGTAATTATGGATGTTGACCAAGAAAAAAGAGTATTAGCAAGATTAAAGTCTGAGACAGGAGATGTAGCAGGAAACTTGTTGGATTTGCCTTTACATGTAACTGTAGAACATCTTGCTCTTATTTGCAACAGTCTACTTCAGCGGGTAATTAATTTAATATCAGTTTTATTTTTCTATTAGGTTATAATTTTATAAAACAGGAATATTGGTATGTTCCAGCATGAGTGTTAAGGTAACATATTAAAGTCGATTAGTCTGTATCAGGACTAAATACATCAACTAATTTTATTCCATTAGAAATGTGGTTGTTTTGAACTCTTTATTTATTTCAACGGTCAGCACCATTTATAAATTGTACAATTCTTTTACATAGTTTTAAATATGTTATGAATAGAAAATACAAAAATTATATATAGTATTAAATAAGCCATGCAGTCACTTAATACATACATATAGTCTATGCAAATACAAGGAACATGAATTCTACCAAAGTCTCAGAATTGACCACCTTGATTGTGACAAATAAAAGCAACAATAGGGAATTTATTTTGTACCAATTCATGCAACTAACACTAAATTAATATTTCAACTATAAACTATGTAATAAGAACTTAACAATTGCAATTACTATTAAATAAATACTACATATTTTACAAAATCTGCTGTGGTTTTAGAATTAACCTTCCGTCGAGCGTGTCATGGAGTTTACCTCTGGGTTACTAAATTTTTCTGAGAAAGTTGTTTATGTGCTGTCTGCATGTCACAACTTTTGTTTGTCACAACCCCCACCCCTCTAAAATAGTCTGGTTCAGTATCAGCTAGTCACGCGCAGCTAGATGGAGGTTGCCTCCGTGTGCGGCTCACGGCGTTACCATCCTCCTGGAGTACACTTCCGTGTGCACCCTACTGTGTTTCTTCAAACCCGGAACTTTCTTCCTTGTATGCCTTATGGTCTGAGGTGAAATTTAAATATTTTATATATATATATATATATATATATTTTACTAAGGATTTTACCATTTCGTGTTGCCAATCATACGATAACATCTTTTAATTGGCAGGGCGTGTTGTTTATTAATTTTTTGTTGTTAATTTAAACTATATTTTTGGAAATAGTGTATAGAGTGTGATCAACTCAAGGTGGCCACAATTGGAATCTCAAAAAGTACTAATTTTACAGCAAACTTTAAATGGGGAACTACCTCATTTTTATTCTTATTAAAATTACTTTGTTTAAATTTTATTTATTTATTATTAAAGAGCTGTTGCAGTTTCATAAATATTTTATAAAAATAATATGTAACTTAATTAAATTACTATTAAATGCAATTAACTATGATGACTTTATAATGTCTTGAAGTAGGTTTTCAAAGTGTCCTACATCTTCACAAATACATGTGGACCTACGCCCACTCTTCAGCCATCCAAGCGCAAAATGTAAGCGGGTCATTTTCATATTGTGGGATAAATTGAGGAGTGGAAAGAAAAAAAAAAATTGTTTTTGTAAATAATTCAATATTATATTTATTAGTTTAATTATTATTTAACAATCACTTTCCTTTTTTGGCTGAGCTGAAAAATTATTTATTTAATTATTTCAACAATTTTAACATTCCTAGACACACTATTTTGTCATTTCTGTAACGCTTTTAGAAAAGCTCTGAAATCATATAAAAATTTGTTCATTACTTTTAATTTTATTTTGAAACATTAAATTCACTGATTGTTTCAATAGTATTATATTTTATTATGTTATATTTATTTCTGAATGTATATAAAAAAAATTTAATCTGAGCAGCTAGAAAATAAGTTGTGCTTTACACACCTTTACTTCAAATTTAATTGTAGGAAAAAAAAGGATGTTGTCTGCACTTTCTCGACATTATGTCTATATGTAATTAGTATCATTTTTAAAAGTTAAAAACTTAGAATAGTGATAAATTTTAGTTTAAAAAAACTTTTTGTAAGCGTTACCTGAATGATAAAACGTTACAGAAATGACAAACTGTTGCAGTACAGTTACAGAAATGATGATACAATTACAGAAATCACAAAAAATATTCTCTTAAAGCTATGACAAAATTAACCTAATAAAATATAAAGAATAAATTTATGTAAATCAAACCTATTTTCAGGTAAACTAAACACAATTATCCTAAAAGTTAGGCTATATGTTGTCTTTCTGTGCCTGTTTATGAAACTAGGCCTCTGTAGAGTACATATAGAACATTACATAGTGCTTGTTATCTTTTTTACTTGTAAAAAAAGATCATTAATGCTTTCTCAAAATGAAAGCCTACAAGTTAATATACATTAATTACTTTTTATGCTATATTTTGTGTTTCAGTGCCTATGAAACTAGGCCTATTAGAGTATAGGTAGAACGTTACTTAGTACCATATATTTTTGTGATATTACAAAAAAGATAATGAATGCTCTCCAAAATGAAAGTTTACAATTCAGAAGACGTTCATTGGGTGCTTAAATTTGTAATACAACCTGTCCCCCTTTACGACAATTGAGGGTTGAGGCACAACAGCTACTACCTGAGTAGTATGAACAAAAGCTACGTCAGTCTCATCCACTAAAAATAAAGCCTTTTCATCATTACAATGTTTTAAAAACATCACCTTTACATCTTTACATACATAAAAAGAGCCGTTTCTTTATATTTGGTGAAACCCTTTCCCTACCAATTAAATTTTTAACTTTACTATTGGGAGAGGGTGATCCCAGAAATTTCAAATGTTTTTCTTTACGTTGTAGTCTTTTTTTATATTTTTGTAGTTGTCTTTCAAGGTCTTCAATTTTCTCAGCTTGTTTTTTTATTGTTTTGTAGGCTTTAGATCGATCTCTTTTTACGAGCTTTCTTCCTCTTTTTTTTTGAACGGTTTCTACTCTTTCTTCATGGGTAATTTCTGAATCAGATGCCGGTAGAGTATTTCCCAGTATAGCACGCTCATTCTTCTTCTTCAATCTATAGTTCTCAGAATTTTTTCGCCAAGTTTTTCTTTTCTTCCTTTTTTCTCTTTCAGTTAGGTCATGTATTGACTTGATCAAATTTTCTTCTTTTTTCTTCCTGTATCTTTCTCTTTGTTTTCTCCTCTTCTCTTCCCACTGCTCTTCTGTCATACTTTCTCGGAACCTCCTCACTCTTTCTGCTGTTGATTTCTTTTGTCGTTCATACTTTTGTTCCTTGTTGAGACAAGTTTTCTTCTTAAATTTACTTTTCTTGACTTTACTCATTTTCAATTATTTTCTTTACCTAGCAGAAAAATAAAAAACCTAAATGTGATGTATATAGTAATGCTTGAAAAGCCTAAGATTTACTTAATAACTATACTTGTTAAATAAATCTGCAAAGAAGTAGAAGAAATAACTAATAACAACTTTTTGTGCTTATGAAAATAGAAAAAAGAAATTAAAAATTGCAACATATTAGATTATACTTTTCATAATAGATCAAATAATACCTAATAAAATAATAAATAATAATAATGTTATTTGTATCAATTTCATTATAAAAAATAATTGGCTCTCATATAAAATTATATTCCTTCTTGAAATTTCACTTTAATCTGTTTCCTAATTCCACTATTTTGCAAATTATTACTAAAATACTTCATGAAAATTAATTTTTTCCTCTAAATCTTGTTAATGATTATGAATATACATATTTCAAGTAATAAAATAAACATTTTATCATTCAAGTAACGTTACTGCAATATATCCTCATTTCTGAAACCAAGAATCATGTTATGAAACGTTTCAGAAATGATCGTTACTGAAATGACGTTTTCACCTGCCAAATTTGACTTAACAAAGAAAACGGCACAACTGTACTTCGTTTTGAAGTTAGGTGCATAAGGCTTGACAAGTCTTTCATTGAACTAAGTTTTAAAAAAAAGTAATCATCATAATTCTTTACAATTTGCGTTACCTGAATGACACATGATTAAGGTACTCTATGATAATTACCTATAAAACTGTAAATAGAGCCGAAAGTATATTATTGCCTCAACAAAACACTGTTGCCGCACATTGTATGGCTCAGACTCGATCGTGTGGCACGGTCCATTTCACGTTCCATTCATTTGTCTACGTGAGCGGCGGGAAATTCAAATCACTCGTCCACGGCCGGTATAAATGAAGGACATTCTGTTTCAGCATCGTTATTATAACAAAATAATGTTTTAGAAGTTTACAAACAGTTTCATAAGTCAGTATTCCTATTATTTCATGCACCGTTAAAACTTGTTTACCAAATAAAATTTTTTTGGTACTTTTTTATAAACTCAAAACGTTACAGAACTTGTGGAAGACAGTTACAGAAATGACATTTTTTACTTTCAAAATTAATTTTAAAATAATATAAAGCCACAAATTTTACAAATTTGCATGGGACTTAAAAGTATAAGTGACATTAATTAGTAAAAAATAATTATTTACTGATTTTAACTTCTAGTTCTTAAACTTTGAGTGAAGGACATAAATTGTCCCACAATTTGAAAATGACCCAAGCCTCCTTACTTGATCTCCATGCATTAAAGGTTGAGTGGTGGTATACTTCTAATGGATTTAATTGTGCTTACAAAGTAATTTTTGTATTGATCCGAATGACAGTTGATATAGACGTGCTTCTTTTCTGATTGATACTTTGGGGTGCACTGCAAAATATGCTTCTACATCTTCGGTCACTATGAGGTAAAACCAAAGTAGACATTTGCAACAATGAGACAGCTGATTATTGCTTAGCAACATAATCATATGATATTGTTTTATACTGCATTCTTTTATTACTTCTTATGTTGTATTTGCACTTACACAATACAAATTTGTTGCATTAACAAGGAGTTTTAATGTTACTTTTAATAAAGTATTTGTGAAACTGTAACAGCTCTTTAACATTCAAATAAATAAAAATAATGCACTCTGAGTTAATCTTTATTATTTGTAAATGGTAAAACATACCTCTTTAATAGTTGTTGAAATAATATTTTCTTAAACTGTCAGCGCTTCCATCGGCTAAACGGTAATGTATATCAAAATAATGCCAAAAGAAAAATAAATTTAGAATTACCAGTAAAATCTAAATCCATCATAAAAAAATAGGAGTTCCTATTAGAAATTTCAAAGTTGACTGCCATTTTGGAAAATGGCAACCGAATTTCAAAATTTGAACTACCTAATTCTTATAAGCATAAAAAATGAGGTAAAGTTCTCTTTTAAAGTTTGCTGTAAAATTAGTACTTTTTGAGATCCCAATTGTGGCCACCTTGAGTTGATCACCCTGTATATTTTAGTGTAAATAATATATATATATATATATATATATATATATATATATATATATATATATATATATATATATATATGTTTATAAATATATTCTAAAAGGAAATACAATATGTTGTGGGTTACTATAATAACATTAAATAA
>JAQJVL010008143.1:0-20925 GCA_035578905.1 Stictocephala bisonia
TTAAATTATGTTGTCTATGAAATCACTATTGAACATAATAAAAATATAAGTTTATAATACAAATTAATTTTACTGTCAAACTTCAGCTTTATACATCATAAACAAAAGCTTGGAAGAGCACAACCGATCTAAAGGAATTCAGTTGTCAGCCAGAGCATTCAGCATAAGGTGATTTTATCAGAGCATCAGTGCTGAAACAGACCATGCACTTCTTAGACACTGACTTGTAGTGTTAATTTATGTTCAGTGTTTCACTATTGTAATGAAAAAAATTGGAAGATTAAGACGATTAAAATTAAATTACTCAATTATTGAAGAACCAATTCAAGCTCAATTATTTCTTAAGTGGGTTAATAAAGTTTTTTTTATTGTTTATTAGGTACGAAATGGAATTGGACATCTCAATGAACTCAGCTGGGTTGTGGCGGAGTGGGGACTCACAGGTCACTCTGATTGCCAGTCACTCATTCCTCAACTTCACACGAGCTCTGCGTCCTGGTGACAGAGTGTGGTTTGCGGGTCTACTTTCTGGTGATAGCTCAGGACTTTTGACTCGTAACAAACCTAGAATCTCTCTCCTAGAACTTGGCTGCCTTGGTTGTAAAGACACTTCACTCACTGTTACCAAGAAGGCACAAATATTATCTGCCCCGACCATTGCAGATCTCTATTCTGGGCTTAAAACAGTATTAAATTTTCTTTTTAACCCTCTAGTCATTTTCCGATAGTTGGTAATTTATTAATTGTAAAAGATTTGTTTTAAATATTTTTTACCTTTAATTTGTAAGATTAAAAATTAAGTTGCCATATTAAATTAGTAGTTTTTAATTTACCTAATTTCACTTAATTAACTTTGCAAGTTTGCTCTGATTCAGTAGGCTTTTTGTTGATATGTAGCGCTAACTCCAGTTTCATAACCATCATTGATATCAGTGAATGAGGTAAGGAGACTCACATGGTAGATCCAAGTCCAAAATATCCTTCCTTTTTTAATGGATGGATATTAACTTAGATTTATTTGAAATTTAAAGCTTTTTTATTCCATTTTTTAGTCAAAGTGAACAGATATATGGATTTCCTTATTATTTGGGAGGTGTGTTGTTCACAACTGGACCATACCTTAAACTGTTTGTACTCCATGGGCGGCACTGAAGTATTGATGGCTGTCTTGATCAAAACTGATAGCACAAACTTTGATCTTCCACTTGTATCAGCTATTGTAATGAATACAAATGGTTCTTTTCAGGGCCAAGAAAGAAAAACACTAAAAGTTCTGTTTTTAATAAATTTACTTTAAGTGTGGAAAGTCCAAGCAGGCAGAATGTGACTGTTAAAAACAATGCATGCATTGAAGATGATAATTACAGTGCATGGAGTGATAATCCAGTATTTCATAGTCCAGACCTTGTAGGTATAGAACACAGGACTTATGGTATTAAAAGTTATGTCAGGAAAGACATAGACAGTCTGTTTGTTAAGCTCTACAGTTTTTATGATACAATTTTTATATTGGCAGTCCAAGCATTCAAGACTATATGTTAACATCTGTAAGCCCCCTAGTAACCAGTAGCCTGACACGGCAGTGCTGGTAATCTTTGAAAATCCTGTCCTGGAACAGCGGAGTGGACCACTGTTGTTAGCGTTTTGTTCAGAGCTCTGATCATAGGTCGACCTCTGATTCTACAATCACAGTGAAAAAATCTGTTCCATCGTTATTTACAAGTTTCATCCTGTCTACTGCTTAAGGTTTGTATACCAATAGGATATAAAAAGGAGTTCCTATCAGGATTGATAAAGTTAGTGAAGGAAGTTTATGAAGTTTGACGAGACTGGAAATCCCAATACAGCTGACTTCCTACTATGTTCCTTGACATTGCAATTGGTATAAACCATTGAGGACCCAAATTCTTGTAGCCAGAAAACTCCCCCAGATCTGTCTTTCCAATTAGACTTGTTTTCCAAATAATCTGAATTGCCTTCATGTTAAGTAGGAAACACTGTTAGGCAACTGGGAATTGGGAAAAGAGATTCCAGAGCTGGTCATAATTTTGATTAATACATTGAGGATAAGTTAACCCTTTCAGTGCTACCGAACGATATATCGTTCCTCGTCTTTTCCCCGAAAAGTGCTATAGAACGATATATCGTTCCACGTCTTTTTCCCGAAAAACCCTAAGGAACGATATATCGTCGTTCGGAACTTTTTTTATTAGAGCGCTGTTTGTTGTAATATTGTAACGTGAGTTGCATCAAATGAAAGATAAATAAATTTTCTTTCAGAATATAATATAATGTTTTACATTTTATATAGTATGGCTGTCTTATTTATAGCTCCAAAATACCGAACGCATTGGCCGCTGTAGCGCCAGCTGACTAGTGCGCACGGAACCGCTCGGCAGCTGTTACTACTTTTTTTATTAGAGCGCTGTTAGTTGTAATATTGTAACGTGAGTTGCATCAAATGAAAGATAAATAAATTATCTTTCAGAATATAAAATAATGTTTTACATTTTATATAGTATGGCTGTCTTATTTAAAGCTCCAAAATACCGAACGCATTGGCCGCGGTAGCGCCAGCTGACTAGTGTGCACGGAACCGCTCGGCAGCTGTTACTACTGTTATTGTTTGTGAATCGCCTTATTTAGCTGTTTGAGGTTTTGCAAATGCTTTTTCAGTGCTATTTTTGATAATTTAAATTAGTTAGGAGTAATGTACGTGCAAATTCACCCGTAAGTGAAAATACTTTAGCAAATTTCGCGAGAGAAGCCGGGCTAAATACCGGACTAAAACCGCTAAGGTAATAATTTTCAATTTTTCTTACAACTATTGTAAAAATAAACCAATTTATATGAAATTTTCAGGACTAATTCAATATAAAATACTCTTTTAGAGAAACATGTATTTATCAAAAAAATTTTGTTATTTGTATATTGTTTACACGTTTAAAATAGGAAATTTTTATTTTTTTTATTATGTACGCTCATATAAATAATTAAGTTTTTTACAAAATTTTCTTAAACTATATTGTTTTAATAGGGAATATTGTTCTAGACAAAACAAAATAGTAAAACCCTGCAAAAACGTCACTTTTACCCTACTGTCCGCGCAGAAATTATGGATACTCGAGTTCACGATACCATATCTCCGAAACGGTCCGTTCGATTTTAACGAAAGACCTATCAAATTAAAGGAAATATTGTCAATTTTTATACTACGAAGTTTCGATTTTTTACGTAGCTTTTTATAATTTATAAGACGGAAAAAGTGGAAAATATCGGCATTTTTCACAATCTTTTTGGAAATCTCAACTTAAGGCAATTATTACAAAATATCTTTTAAACGTATCAGCTTCAAATTTTAATAGCTTATATGAAGGTTACTTACAAACACTTTTGTAGAGTTTCATAATTTTAACGTTATTATTTTTTATGTTCTTGTAAATTTTGTAAACCTTTGTTAACTTTGTTATCTTGGGTTTAAAATTCCCGCTCAAAACAGTGTTTTGACTATCAATTGATTGTATGAACGAAAAATATAGTGTCTACAGAATATGATGTAATAGTGATTTGTGATGAATTTATATTTGTTAAACGTTTTTATTCCCGCGCGAGGGGCTGGTATGCAGGGAAACGCGCCGGGGATGGCTCGGGTTCTCCCACAAAACGAGTGCGATGTTGCCGGAATGCTATAGAACGGGTTGGTGACTCAGACCAACCTTCCCTTAAACTAGCAAACTTCACCCTGTCATTAACCTCTGTGTGCATCGAACGGCAACATCGCACTCGTTTTGTGGGAGAACCCGATCCATCCCCGGCGCGTTTCCCTGCGTACCAGCCCCTCGCGCGGGAATAAAAACGTTTAACAAATATAAATTCATCACAAATCACTATTACATCATATTCTGTAGACACTATATTTTTCGTTCATACAATCAATTGATAGTCAAAACACTGTTTTGAGCGGGAATTTTAAACCCAAGATAACAAAGTTAACAAAGGTTTACAAAATTTACAAGAACATAAAAAATAATAACGTTAAAATTATGAAACTCTACAAAAGTGTTTGTAAGTAACCTTCATATAAGCTATTAAAATTTGAAGCTGATACGTTTAAAAGATATTTTGTAATAATTGCCTTAAGTTGAGATTTCCAAAAAGATTGTGAAAAATGCCGATATTTTCCACTTTTTCCGTCTTATAAATTATAAAAAGCTACGTAAAAAATCGAAACTTCGTAGTATGAAAATTGACAATATTTCCTTTAATTTGATAGGTCTTTCGTTAAAATCGAACGGACCGTTTCGGAGATATAGTATCGTGAACTCGAGTATCCATAATTTCTGCGCGGACAGTAGCACTTTTGGGGTGATTCTTGTAAAAACTAGCACTTTTGGAACGAAATCCAAAAAATTTTTTAGCACCGAAAGGGTTAAATGAAATGAAAAGGAGCCAATTAGCTCCATTGGAAGTCTGAAAACACCACTTCACAGAGGAATATTTAGGTAGGGTGATAACTGCTCAGTCAGGTAGAGGCTGTCAAATTGGATAACATTCTGGTGATTGTATTAAATGTGCTGACAATAGGTAAAACTAACTTTTAACAGTCTAAACCTAGATATAAGCTACTACCAACATTCCAAAAGTGGTCGTCAAACATTGAGCTATCATCACCTTATCTCTTCAAAGTGTTTGTCATAAGCTGCTGACAAGAGCTGAGCAAGATGGGTTTCTCCTGGCCGAAGCTGTTGCGAACAAGTATTTGCTCAGCCATTTTCTCTTGAGAGTTAATTTCACAAGAAGAAAATATATCAGTAACATTTGTGGATCTTTTCCAGTCTGAGGAAAAGGTCTTTTAGAACAATGTTACAGCCTACTCTATGTCTCTCTTATATTTCAGAGCCACTGTTAAGTACCGGGCTGATTATCGTTTATCATGGTAAGTAAAAAACACTGTTAGGGAAATCAGAACTGGGAAAAAAGATTTCAGAGCTGGTTAAGCCACTCAGACTAGGCACCCCATTCTAATAGGTAATAGGGAAGCACGATAAGCCCAAGGTTGAAGTGCAATCTAGGAATGGCCTCAGAGCTCTACTTTCCCCTCAGAAATGTAACTAACTAATAAGGAAATTAAAAGATAGCCTTCATCTTATATAACTTGAGAGTCACTGCTTAGTACCAGGCTGATTATAGTTTATCATGGTAAAAAGGAAACGTAGTTAAGCAACTCAGTGATGGCCTTCTTCTTATATGACTTGAGAGTCACTGCCTAGTACCAAACTAATTATTGTTTATTATGGCAATAGGAAACGCTATTAGGCAACTCAGAGTTGCCTTCTTCTTGTACAACTTGAGAATCACTGCTTAGGACCAGGCTGATTATTGTTTATCGTGGTAAAAAGGAAACACTGTTAAGCACTCAAAGACAGCCTTCTTCCCATAGGACTTGAGAGTCACTGCTTAGTACTAGGCTGATTATTGTTTATCGTGGTAAAAAGAGAAACACTGCTGAGCAACTCAGAGAGGGCCTTCTTCTCATATGACTTGAGAGTCAATGCTTAGGACCAGGCTGATTATTGTTTATCGTGGTAAAAAGAGAAACTCTGCTAAGCAACTCAGAGTTGCCTTCTTCTCATACGACTTGAGAGTCACTGCATAGGACCAGGCTGATTATTGTTTATCGTGGTAAAAAGGAAACACTGTTAAGCATCTCAAAGACAGCCTTCTTCTCATATGACTTGAGAGTCACTGCTTAGGACCAGGCTGATTATTGTTTATCGTGGTAAAAAGAGAAACACTGCTAAGCAACTCAGAGTTGCCTTCTTCTCATACGACTTGAGAGTCACTGCTTAGGACCAGGCTGATTATTGTTTATCGTGGTAAAAAGGAAACACTGTTAAGCATCTCAAAGACAGCTTTCTTCTCATATGACTTGAGAGTCACTGCTTAGGACCAGGCTGATTATTGTTTATCGTGGTAAAAAGGAAACACTGTTAAGCATCTCAAAGACAGCCTTCTTCTCATATGACTTGAGAGTCACTGCTTAGTACCAGGCTGATTATCGTGTAAATATGAAACACTTTTCGGCAACTCAGAGTCGCCTTCTTCTTATACGACTTGAGAGTCACTGCTTAGTCCTATTTATCGTAATAAATAGGAAACACTGTTAAGCAACTCAGAGACGTCCTTCTCATATGACTTGATAGTCACTGCTTAGTACCAGGCTGATTATCGTTTATCGTGGTAAATAGGAAACACTGTTAGGCAACTCAGAGACGTCCTTCTCATATGACTTGATAGTCACTGCTTAGTACCAGGCTGATTATCGTTTATCGTGGTAAATAGGAAACACTGTTAGGCAACTCAGAGTCGTCCTTCTCATATGACTTTATAGTCACTGCTTAGTAACAGGCTGATTATCGTTTATCGTGGTAAATAGGAAACACTGTTAGGCAACTCAGAGACGTCCTTCTCATATGACTTGATAGTCACTGCTTAGTACCAGGCTGATTATCGTTTATCGTAATAAATAGGAAACACTGTTAGGCAACTCAGAGACGTCCTTCTCATATGACTTAATAGTCACTGCTTAGTACCAGGCTGATTATAATTTATCGTGGTAAATAGGAAACACTGTTAGGCAACTCAGAGACGTCCTTCTCATATGACTTAATAGTCACTGCTTAGTACCAGGCTGATAATAATTTATCGTGGTAAATAGGAAACACTGTTAGGCAACTCAGAGACGTCCTTCTCATATGACTTAATAGTCACTGCTAAGTACCAGGCTGATTATCTTGGTTAATAGGAAACACTGTTAGGCAACTCAGAGACGATCTTCTCAAGAATCTGTTCTCACTCTCATCTTGTTCAACATATATATTGCTGATATCCTAGTCACAATTTTTAATTTTAGTAGTTTATTTTAAGATGACTATATTTCTTTAGCTTATCAACACAATGAATAAATAGGTGATGGGGTGAATAGTTATATAGTGTAATTAACACGCGAGCACACGCACCCTTTAGCAAATTGCCGCACCAATAGAAATGCGGGCAGATCTTTGGGGCTACTGAGCGAGTTGGGGTATGCGGCTAGCTCATCCCTCCTTGCCCCTCCCTCGACACGCCCTTGACGTTCGCCAGTTGGTCACAGACCATTGGAGTGAGTAATTCAAAGTGTTTGTGTGTCGTGCAGTGAATCGTGAGCAATTTGCTAACGCACATGCTTTCACATTCTAATGATAAAACATTTCGTATTACTTTTGTACTTATGTAAAATAAATGTTTTTTACTTGTGAAATATTGAATTATAGGTTTTTTTTACCCGCAAACCTTTTCCCAATAAAAGTAGCAGTTTGCGTAGTAGTACCGCTACAGTACAGTACAGCGGTAGAACGCTACAGTAGAACAGTAGAGTTCTACCGCTTTATGTTTGAGATTTTTCAAATTACGGCAGTTTGCTAACGGTGCGTGTCCTCATGATGGTATTGAGTTATGCCATTTGCAAACGATTTGAATTCAATTTTTCTTTCAACTAATATCATAGATATGAAAGCTACACCTTAAAAAACTCAAAAGGAACCAAATATTTTTCAAAAAAATTTTCACATAAATAAATATGTAAACCAAGGCATTAGGGTAACCTAAATGCTGTGTGAGCAATTTGCCGTCGCGCGTGCTGAGACATCACAAAAGGGGTACGTGTGCTCACGTGTTAATGTTCGTGAGTAATATGTCTAAGAATGACTAATTTTTAAATTGCATAATTTTATTATTATTTATTAACTATTGAAATAAAAAGTGTCTTTCTTATACATTACTCTTTACAGTAGTATTTTGTCGTTTATTGACTTAAATTTTCCTCTTATTTTATTTTTATTCTTTAGCTCAAAAAAAATAATTATATGAGAATTTATATTTTAAAATTAAATATTACTTTTAGCCTTCTGTTTATTTCTGGTTTAATTTAACTTGATAAACAGAAGACAAAAAGTAATAAATAAAGGGTGGACCAATGTTTGTAGGTATCAAACAAGGTAACTCTTGGCACGTTGTCTTAGCGCTGTAATCATAGTCCAAACTTCACCTGAATGTTCATCTTTATGAGAGTGAAGTAACACAAAAAATTACCCTGCAGTTATCCAAGAATACTTTAGAACTTAAAATTTAAGTCATAACCTATGTAAGACAGAAATGGCCAGGTTCTACTAAAGTAACAGCGTAGATAATCAGAATTAATAATCTATTTTGACAGAGTTAAGCTTAACTATAATGAAAGCATGCAGTTGATATCTAAGAGTAACATTGGACTGGTTCAAGGCCACACTAGATTCCCAGGCCGCGCTGCTCCCCCACCACTCACGGCTCAACGTCACTGCATGGGGCGGACGACAGACAACACCAACCACCACTACCACGTGCTGTCAAGTAAACACAGTGTCGCTTACCTTTTACGTTGTTTGTTGACTGATTTATATTTATGAGATGGTGATATGTGGAACCTGTTATTATTATGCCAGGTAAATGTTGTGTTCCAGAATGTAAAAGTAATTATGTTAAGCCTTTTATTAATGTTGTTTCCTTCCCGAAAGATCATAGGACAGCTCAGACCTGGCTAAGAGCCATACACAGAGATGACTATGAGATATCTGCCAATTCCCGCGTATGTATAAAACACTTCGAGGAAAGATTCATCATTAGGGAAGATCTATAAGTCGTCTTGATGGAAGTATTTTGTCTGTAACGATTCGACTCATGTGAGATATTTAAAAAAGAAGTTATCTTGTTTGAAAGAAATTGAAAATATCTGTAATTTACTGATGTATGAAATTGATGTAAAACCAGAAATGAGTTATAAAGGGGGCAAGTTGGAAGGAATTGCTCATAATGTAAATAATGAATCTGTAGGTCTAGCCACGACCATTCAAGCATTTATGGTCTCCTCACTTTTTTCCCACAGTACAGAGATGTTGTGGGAATATTGTCTTCTAGAGATCTAACTTGTGATTACTTACATAATTTAATTTTACAAGTGTTAAATATGTTAACTGGTGTGTGGGATACAGAGTGTTAACTATAATTTCTGACAATAATAGAGTCAACAGAGCTGCGTTCACAAAACGTTGTGGAGGAACGCTTAAAAGTAGTTTTTGTAATCCTCATGATACGAAAAAAGACATTCTTGTTATGTTTGACACAGTTCATCTTTTCAAATGCATCAGAAATAATTGGCTTAACCAATCAAACAGTGATCAATCTTTTGTTTTTCCTTATTTCAATGACCTTAAGGAAATTAATTTTGGAAGCGTTTCACATCTTAAAAGTATTCAAAAGTTAGAAGAATGTAATGTTATTACATCATCTAGTTTAATTGTGAATATTTTATCTGATTGTTTTAAACTCTTTAAATTGATCATTAGTGATAGATATGACAATTATTTTCTTGGGTTAAAACAAGAAAGAAAAGTGTTATTTAATGTAATGTTAAATTATCTTAGCGATTCTAATATTTTTCTTGCCAAAACTGCTCTACTAGCTCTTTAATTTATGTAAAAAAAATTTATAGCAATCTTTTGTAATATTCTGTTTAATAAATATAGTAAGGTATCAAAAAGGAAACTTGTTGAGAAAGAGAGAGATAAATGTAAGAAAAGAAAGGTTGATAAGTTAAATCAGTAAGTTGATTTAGCTTCAGTTAATAGACAGAAGTTTTCTATACATATTTCATTATAAAGCATAAGTAAATCATTTAACTTGTGTTTTTTATCCCAAATAAATATTTAAACAATATTAATTTATCATTTATTTACGTCAAACAGGCTCACAGTAAAATTGTTTAAACTTCCTATAAGCTATCACCGGTAATTTTGCTTAAATTCTAATTACTATAGGCGTGTGCGCGAGCGTCCAATGCAAGTTGTACAGGTATAGAGCGCTTCGATCCGCCCCAAGCTGTGACGTCACAACACGAGCAGCACGGCCTGGAATTCTAGGGGGCCTTGACTGGTTTCATAACTTTAAAAGCCACTTACAGAAACAGCAGCCAAAATTAATACCATGGCTAATATTGTGGAACTTATGCCATGGCTATTAGTGGAGTCAATGCACTGTCTCTCGTTAACTCAGTTGCTGAGTACTGCATTCCCATTGGTTGCATAGTGGTCATGAAATAGAGATTTATGTAATAATCACAAGAGTTATACAGGGTAGAAAAAAATAGGAAACGCTTTCACTATTTTTGTATGACTTCGCTTGTAAAAGTGAAATCTTATACATGATCATTGTTACAAAGAACATACTTTTTGACGCCATTAGCAAAATTTCATCTTTTCAGCGAGACGGTCCACAAGGAGTTGAGAACGAACGTTTTCAACGTAAGCCTAGGTCGAGTGAGGCATCAAATGAAAAGTATATTCAAAAGAAATTAATTACTGCAAACCAGACTATAAAAGGTTTATTCTTTCCGGAGAAGCGGTCATTTGAATTTCAAAGTAACTAATTTGAACAATATTATTTCTCCGCTTTTTAATGGTTTTAAGTAAATTATTCTGATAAAAAATGTTACTTTATGGAACACAATTGTTTTAAAAAATTTAACTATCAAATTATCTAAGGCAAAAAATAACGTGAAAGCGTTTCCATATTTTTTTCCACTCTGTATTGTACTGACAACTCCTTGCCTCCTTGGCTCCCAGTGCTGTGTAACTTAGTTTATCCAGAGATATACTTACTTACTTACTGCTAGGGCGTTACAAATCTCAGTTGATTTTTTGCCTCTTAGATTAGCCTCCTCCACTCTTCTCTGTCCTCTACCATCTGGATTGCTCCTCCGCACTGGATCACATCCTTCTTGTCTTGGTCATACCATCTTAATTTAGGCCTGCCTAATGGATGTCTTCCTGTAGGTACGGCCTCACAAACCTCCTTCAGTCTTGTGCCTTTCTGTCTCCGAAGTACATGACTTAACCAACTATAGTTTTGGCTTTTATAATTGCTATTATATCAGGCTCTTTGTATAGGGCACGTAGCTCTCTATTTTTTCTTATGCGCCAAACTCCTTCGTCATAGACTGGACCGAATATTTTTCGAAATACTTTATTTTCAAACACTATCAAACGTACTTCGTTTCTTTTGGAAAGGACCCATGTTTCACTTCCATACAATAAAACTGGCTGTATAATGGTCTTGTATAATCTTTTCTTCATTTAGCTCTAATCCTACTTTCTTACATTCTTTAACACGGGAGAGGGCGCGCTAAAATTAGAACGTGATGGGGCGCGCACGGTCTTTTTGTTCGGGTTAGTAAAAAATACACTCAAATCATAAACTACAATATTTATTTTACTAAACTAAGACAATATATGTTAAGCATTGTAGATTCAATATGAAAACAAACTTTAATGCAAAAGGCATTATACAAATTAATGTTTAACGTATATAAAATAATGCTGTGTTAAAAAATGTTTACAGTAAAATAAAAAGTTGGTTTAAAACTACGTAATAATCTAACTACAGAAACAATCGTTTAAAATAACACAAAACAGAAAACTTTACCTAATGTCTGTATCCATTTTTACTCAGACGCTTCACTGGATTCTTCATTTGTAACGCATCGAACACAAGTCACTGCAGAATGTTCTTTGCAAATATGTCATTGACATACTCGGCATCTTGTCTTGCTCTTTCTATTCTTCTTCCAGTTACAGTAGGCACATCTACCTGGTCCCTCTGGTTCTCGCGGAGCTCCAGGTGGTCCATCTTCAGGAAGTCCTAACATTTGCCGAATGTTCCTCTTCAAACTTCTAGGGAGTGTCTGAATGGTATGTCGTTCTTGCAAATATTTCAGGCACAATGACCTACTCAGATCCTTCAGATAGGTACGTCTTGGAAGTTCAAACTCGCCCTTTCCATATTTGTAGACAATATAGGAATTAATACCAGCAATGTTTAGAATAGTAAAAAACAAAGTCAGTGGCCATCGGTTACTTGTCCGTGAAACGGAATATCGCTCTTTATATTGGTCCACTACATCTACTCCACATTTTGTTGAGTTGTAGAAGGTCAAAATGTATGGTTTAGCAGCCACTCCTGACTCAGGGTCTATTTCATCATTATTGTGCATTGATGAGAGCAGAGTTACCACTTTGTTCTTCTTTGGCGTGTACGATACTAAAGTAAGACTATTTCGGAAAGCAAACATGCTTGAGTTTACGGGCTTTCCCTTAGCGATTAGGATAGGAGGAATTTCTTTTTTATTTTTCCTGATTGTTCCTACTAGGGTAAGGTTGTGATCCTTTAGTAAAGTTTCGGCAAGTGGAACTGAAGTGAACCAGTTATCAGTAGTAATAGATCTTCTGGTACCACTAACTGGTGCAACCATTCTCTTCACAACATGAAGGCCAGAATTCTCAACTTTGTAAGGCCCTTCAGGCTGTTTCCCGGCATATATCTCCATGTTGACTGTATAAAACGTTTTGGCACAAACCAATGAATATACTTTTATACCATACTTCACCGGTTTAGATTTTATGAACTGTCTAAAAGGACATTTCCCCCTAAAAGCCTCGAGCATCTCGTCCACAGTCAAGTATTCACTCACAGAAAAACTAGTTTTGCACTTTTCTACAACTCTATCAAAAATATCTCGAATGGGTGCAAGCTTGTCAAATAGTCGCCTTTCATGTCTTGTTGTGGAGTCATCAAATCGCATCGTTCTCAATAAAAGCTTAAATCGTTTTAAGTTCATGTGAGTTCTGAAGAATTCAATTCCAAGTCCATTGGTTTCCCACAAATCCAGCAAGTTTACATGGGAGGCTCTGTAAATTCCAGCCATATACAACAGTCCAAAAAAGGCTTCTATTTCACTTCTGGTAGTGTTTCGAGCATCACTTTCCTTTGTGTACCCTGGGCGAACTTTTTCTATGCGCTGGTTTGTGTAACGTACAATATCATCTAGTACGTCATCGGAAAGAAAAATTCGCCAAGCTTCAACTGGAGACTCTGGTCTATAATTTCTAACCCCTGGCAAACGTCTTACTAAATTACGTCTAGGCGTCCTTGAGTTGGTAGGTATTGTAGGGCAGTGGGCACTCCATTTTGTGTTTTGGTCCCTTCCCATATAAAAAGGGCCTTGATCTTGAAACTGTGGAATTAGCTGGTTGTGAGCTTGAAGCATTGCCTGGCTTGCTGGTTCCTCCTGTTCACCTGCAGACTCCTCTGAATCGGAAACTGCTTCCTGAATTTCCACATTGTCCTCTATGTCGTCATCTGATGCTGCTTCATCAACGGGATGAGTAGCCGGTTCTTCAATAAACAAATTACGCCTTACCGCACCAGGGTTTATAAGTCTCTCCTCATCTCTTTCCATTTCCTTTTCAACACTATCAATAAGTCTTTGAATATCTTGTTTCCTAAATCTATCCATAGTATTTACACAATGTTACACAAAACTGTCACTATTTACAATATATACACAACTTATAAAAAATATATACAGATCTTTAAAACACATTAATATTTCTGCTGCACAAAAGTACATACGTGAGAGGGCGCGCACGGTCGAAACGATCAGGAAAACAAGAAACGTGAGAGGGCGCGCCAGAACTTAAAGACCGTGTCTGCAAAGAAATAACCTCAGTCGCTAACTGAATGATGGGAGGGGTTAAGCGAATACGGTCAAGGACAGTGGACGAGTCCATCGAAAGGTACTGGGGGGGTGGGGGCATACAGCCCACTACACTAGGAAATATAAACATTTAATTACTGACCCGGTCCAAAAGACCGTGGCGCGCCCTCTCCCGTGTTAAAGTTTTCAGCTAATAGGCAGAGGTTTCCAGAGTTTTCTGCTAAAATCACAACATCATCTGCAAACACCATTATATTTAGGTCTTCTCCTAGTTTAATGCCTCTTTGGAGGTTTTTTGTATTTTGTAAGACTTCTTCTATAGCTATATTGAAGAGAGTGGGGGAAATTCCATCTCCTTGTCTCACCCCTGTGTTTATGTGGAAACTTTCAGATATTTCTCCATCTATTTTTACTTTAGTTTTGAACTCACTTATGCACAGTTTTGTTAAACCTATTAACTTTTCTGGTATACCATGCTTTTCCATGTTCTTAAATAGTGATTTTCTGTCAATGCTGTCATATGCTTTTTTAACATCAATAAAGATTCCATTGAAACTCTTATTAAAATCCCAGTATTTTGAAATTCCCTGTTTAAGCAAAAAGATTTGGTCGATTGTAGATCTTCCTTTCATAAACCCTGTTTGCTGTTCTTCAATTATGGCCTCTGTGAAGGGATTTAGCCTTGACAGTAAAATTTTAAAAAACATTTTATAAACAGTATTTAGAAGGGATATACCCCTATAGTTGGAGCATAACTGTTCATCACCTTTCTTGTGGATAGGTGATAAACTGCTTCTGTCCTCTCCCCGGTATAGTTTCTGTTTCCCATACACTTATTATTAATCCACGGATATGTTGAAAGATAATTTTTTTCTTTAACTTTAGATTTAAAAATAGCAAGAAGATGCTGTGGTTGATTTACAACACCCAATCATATATTGTTAATGAACAATGCTTTTGACCATGACAAACCGCAGTCCTGAAGTCATTGTTAATATGGCCATAAAAGTAATGAATTATTACTAGTTATAAAACACGAACTGTGAACATAATCTGAACAATATGAAATCTGTTTAAGTTCAAAGAAATAAACACAGTATAAAATAGCCAGTAGCGACACTCCCATTGCATCTGTGGTACTAGTGCGTCGATAGCGCCTAATGTCAGGAGCATACAACACACCCCAATACTGTTGTTTTGCATTGTGTTCTTCAAATAAGTGGAATATATCAATAGAAAAAGGGCCATGACAGAATATTTGACATTTACTAATAACAGCTGTGGATGTAAATACAAAGCAGAAATACTCCTGCTCCCATTACTACAATCACTAGTGCTGTGCTTGTCCCACATTTGTAATTGTAGTGTCACTACTGGGTGTTTTATACTGTGGTATAAACATCATCTGGCTCTTAAGGCTAGACAGTCATACTTTATACATTATTTACACACGCATATTTAGTATATCTGTAAATAATGACATAGCATGAGAAGTTTTAATCACAAATATCCAGATAGTCTTTAATAATGACGGCTGCTTCTGTAGGATGACTAAGTTAAATATATTTAATTATAAACACTTTAAAACTATTGACATTGTAACATCAAATCGCTTATTAAGTACGTATTTTTACAATTAAGTTAACATTTTGTAAATTATAATTTTTTAATTAAAATCTCCTAGTTAACATTTTTGATTGACTGGTATTTATTAAGTTTCAGTATAATTAAGTAATTCTAGTGAAAAAATGTAAGTGAACAAATGAGTAATCAGAGACAAGTTGCAAAAGAAATAACAGGTGAAATTTGCATGGCATCAATCTGTTAAACAGTAGGAGGCTGGTTGCAGTTAATGAAAACAACGATTAGCCATGTGCGAGCTCGTGACAGTTGATAACAAATGGACGTAACACAATTACAGTGACAAACAACAACAATACCAGCATGGCTTTCAGGTAATGAATTCTGTTATACAGTTGTTTACATGTTTAAATAGAAAAGTATTGTAGAGGGGGAATTTGATAGGAACCTAGTTATTAAAAAATAAATAAAAATTGTTGTTTAGTATTTGTTATACATTTTATTTAATATAAAATATTTATATTATATTTGGTTGCTTTTCAAAATGCTGAAATACTAAGATATTGCTTTTCACTGATATATTGCAGCGATTCTTAACAACGATAACAACTTATAATGATCATAAGTTTTCCCACTATTCCAAGCAGATATGTTAGAATAAGAATCCTCAAATATCAATGACGAATTTTACGACAGTGGAAAGACGTATTCATAAATAATTTTTCAGGCAAATTTGTGTTTATTTTTCTTCTTCCAACTTTGACTGCTCTCTTTTAAACACTCTGCTTTATTAGCTATCTCTTGTCAATAATAATAATAGTAATAAAAAAAATACTAAAGTACTGAATTATTCTCTCTTCAAATTAATATTATAAAAACCTTGATAATTTTAATTTTTACTATAATATTTAAGAGCCTGCAGAGTCTGTCAGCCATGTTTGTTTGAATCCTATAGGAACAATATTATTTTTGTTAATTCATATTTTTTTGTTATTTTTATTAATCAAAAGTTGTGTATGAAGTGTCATTTTAAACGTTAACATATTCCGCATTGGGTTTGCTTTTGATTTTTGAATACATACGCCTAGTTTTGAAAAATAGGTAAAAAAACTTCAAATTAAATATTTGTTATGTTTTTTCTATTAAATTAATTAGGAATTTGCAAAGCAATTCCAATACGCAATTTCATACTTGATCAAATGCAATTTGTTTGGAACAAATCTGTTAAAAAATAACTGTTCAGTTTGGATATGCGTGATCGTATGTCTGGTTCAAATATAACATTTTTCTTCCTGTTGTTCCAAATTCCGTCGACTATCAGGAGACTGTATCTCCATCTCCAAATCAAATCGTGTGATTTGAACAGTTGTGGCACTTCACCCTCTTGGCTAACAGGAAGCGTCAGTTATTAGTAGCAGACATTCGGGTTTTTCAATTTAACATTAATGCATAAAAAAATTAATGCATAAAACATTTTTAAGTTAACTAAACTTAAAAACATTTTATGCATTAACTTTTTAACGTATGTATTTAATGAGATAACGGTACTCCTCCAGAACATAAATTTCACTTCTACTCACTTTCATTGTAACATGGTGTAGCATTTCCTATTGTTACTTGCAAAATATACATGTTTCTTTTTATAAAACCCCCAAAACCTGAATAACATGGTTTAAAAAAAAAAAAATAGTATGTAGTACCAATGGGCATTGGAGAAGAATACATTGCAAACAGAGACAAAATTCAATTTTTGAAGGTTTTGCAATGAAGAAGCAAAGAACTGGAGGGAACAGTGTGGACAGAGGATCAAAAGGAGCAGCATCTTGAGAGGTTGACGATTGATTGGCAGGAGAGAAAATAGAATGGAGGCAACATGAGAAATATAAATAGATCACTAGTTGTTTAACATAGTATTTAGAGGCCCAACAATCAAAATACTAATATAATATTTGTTCTCTTGTAAATTAAATAATACCACAGTTCTATGAACTTCACTTTATTTATAGTGGATAACTTGCATCAATAATAGCGGACCAATTATTTCTTTAAATTATTGCATTTCATTAATGTTTACATGTAGCCTCTACTTGTTAACCTCCAGAAAAAAAGTAATGGAGCACTACATTTTTACATTTTATTAACTGTAAATGAAAATTAATTCTTTGATAGTTAAATATAGTGCACAACTAAACAAAATCTGTTGTTATATAACTACGATTATAAATGTGATTACAATTATTTTGTAATAACAAAACCCATCTCAAATTCCTTTAGTGGGGTCAAAGATCAGAGGTAAAAGTGCAGGGGACAGAGGTCAATGACCTTTGGTTGAGGTAAATGACCTTGGTGGTCAGAGGTAAATGACATTTGGTTGAGTTCAATGACCTTTGGTTTGTTCAAAGGTCAGGGGTCAGAAGTGAATTTACTTTAATTCCGATCAATGACCTTTAGTGTAGTTTAAGTCACGGGTCAGAAGTCAATTACCTTCAATTGCGGTCAGTGACCTTTAGTGTAGACAAAGTTCAGGGGTCAAAAGTCAGTGACATTTGATTGAGGTCAAATAACTGTAATGGGGTCAAATGTCGGGAGCTGGAGGTCAATGACCTATGGTCAATCAGCTTTGGTTGTGGTCATTGATTTTTAGTAGGGCCAAAGGTCACAGGTTAAAGATCAGAGGTCAATGACCTATGGTTGAGATCAATTACTTGAGTAGGTCAGAGGTCAATGACCTTTGGTATGTTCAGAGGTCAGGGTCAGAGGTCAACAACCTTTGGTTCAATGACCTTTGGTGTTTTCAAATGTCAGAGGTCAACGGACAGGGGCAGAGGTAAAAGACATTTTGTGGGGTCAGAGGTTAATTACCTTGGTTAAGGTCAATAACCTTTGTTATATGTTGATTACCTTTGGTGGTGTCAAAGGTCTGAGATCAAAGGTCAGGTCAATGACTTTTGGTTGAGGTCAATGATTTTTGGTTGAGGTCAATGATCTTTAGTGGGGTAAAAGGTCAGAGGTAATTGACCTTTGGTTGAGGTCAATGGCCTTAAGTGGGGCTAGAGGTCAATACTCTTTGGTTGAGGTCAACTACCTTTAGTGTTTTCAAAGGTCAAGAATCAAAGTTAGAAGTAAATGACCTTTGGTTGAGGTCAATGACCGTTATATTAGGTCAATGACCTTTAGTTGAGGTCTAATACCTTAAGTGGGATACCTTAAGTCAATACCACTGTGCGTTTATGGGTGGGCGGGTGGGTCAATACCACAGTGCGTGTATGGGTGGGTGGGTGGGTCAATACCACTGTGCGTGTATGGGTGGGCGGGTGGGTCATAGCACTGTGCGTGAAGGGTGGGCGGGTGGGTCAATACCACTGTGCGTGTATGGGTGGGCGGTTGAGTCAATACCACTGTGCGTGTATGGGTGGGTGGTTGGGTCAATACCACTGTGCGTGTATGGGTGGGCGGGTGAGTCAATACTAATGTACGTGTATGGGTGGGAGGGTGGGTCAATACCACTGTGCGTGTATGGGTGGGCGGGTGGGTCAATACCACTGTACATGTATCTTCCGTTCAGGGGTCAGAGCTCAATAACTTTTAATTGAGACAGAATAACTTTAATGGGGTCAAATATCAGGGGTCAGATGTCAATGACCTTTGGTGGGTCAGATGTCAATGATATTTGGTTGAGGTCAATGACCTTTAATGGGGTCTAGTACAATGACCTTTAGTTGAGGTCAGTGACCTTTGGTGCTTTCAAATGTCAGGTGTCAGTGGTCAATGAACTTTGGTTGAGGTAAATTACTTAGTCGGGGTCAAATTCATTTAGTGGGGTCAAAGGTAAGAGGTCACTGACCTTTTTTGGGGTCAATGGCCTTAAGTGGGGTCAGAGGTCAATAGCCTTTGGTTGAGGTCAATGACCTTTGGTGTTTTCAAAGGTTATAGGTCAAAGGTTAAGTGCTAGAAGTCAATGATCTTTTATTCAAGTCAATGGCCATTAGTATTGTCAAATGTCAGAGGTCAATGACCTTTGGTTGATGTTAATGTCACTTGGCGAGTTTATTGACCTTTGATGAGGTCAATGACCTTGATGAGACATGGCATGCATACTAATGAGGGAATTACCATATTTGGCAGGCGGAAGTGTGCGGTATACATACTGATGAGGTATCACCATGTGCCTTGCATGTTAAAATATTAACATGCTTAATAGGACCAGTGTGTTTAAGTGCTCCCTGGTACAGATTTTTTGTTTTTTAGTTTTGTTTTTTTTTAATATATGAAACTACAAAAATAGTTATTGTGGTATACAAAATATAAATCGAGGGATATTAATATTAAAAATTGATCTTGGGGTATCTAGACAATTGTGCTCTCTTTCGAAAAAGGTAACGTAAAATTGTACGCTCTTGTAAAAATTAAAGGTGTTATCTTTATTTGAATTTAACATTGGCCTTATGGAGAAACATATCAACATGGAGGCAGGTATAGCAGATTCTTAAGGATTTAAGAAGAAATGTTATTTCTTAACTTAATTCCCTTTCCCTGTTCTACTAATAAATTTATAATCAACTTTAACCTGCCTTATAAATCATTAAGTTAAAAAAATATGTTCCATTTTTTATTTTATGTCCGATACTAACATTCCAAACATATTAAACTTGATTGCTTGTTTATGATTGGTCCAATCATGAACAATCCAATTCTAAAAAATTATTTTGAAACAATATTAAACTTTTTGATGATATAGAAGCTTATATATTAGTTAGCTATATTAATGATTGCTGAAATAGAGGAATGGATTGAGATGAGGCAGTTCACTGTCACCACAGTACCTCATAATAGTACTAGCTGATATTAGTAAGGAACAAATAAAAGTGAGCCTAGGAAAAAATAGTGATAGTTGCAGTGGAAACATGGGTGCACGTGATGACACAGTTTGGTCCCACTCACCCACCTATGTAGGTTCTGTGGTATTATAGGAGTGCTCTGTATACTAAGGTCTCTGTATTGTAAGACCCACCAATACACATACAGTGGTATTTCCCACCTATCAAACAGAATATGAATTATAGAAAATTCTTGATGATATCTCAAACAGTGGCTGATGTTAGAAGAAGAAATAAAAAAGATAGAACGTTTTTAGTATCTCAGTAGTGTATTGCAAGAGAGTGGCAGAATTGACAAAGAAATAAATTAACCAGGCTAGGTGGTTTACGAAGACAGCTGGAAGCCTAATAGGTTATAGGATATTCTCTTGAAATGTAAGAAGATTTAGTATATCAATATTTTGTAAATCGATACAAAAGGTGCCTCAATACTAGAGGTAAGGAGACCAAGAGGAAGACTGGTTGAAGAGAACAGATGTTGGAGAGGCCTGTGATACAAACAGACCCAATAGTTATCGAAAACTGCTATATTGTAACTTTACTTCAGAACTTCATACGTGACCTTCTACTTTTGACTTCTGCTACGATGACAGGTTCCTTAAATAATTGTCTTAATCACGATTGTGTTTTATCCTCTTTTGGTGTACTTCTTTCGTTAGGCCAACTATTTTTCTTGAAACCTCGTTTTCAAAAGTAATTAATTTTCTTACAGTCTTTGTCTACAACCCATGTTTTCAGAGCCATATATTAGAACCGGACAGATAATGGTTTTGTAAACTTTCGGTTTAGTTCGTTAGGACATTAGTTTTCTTACAGTCTTTGTCTACAACCCATGTTTTCAGA
>JAQJVL010008144.1:0-20917 GCA_035578905.1 Stictocephala bisonia
AAACTGGGTGAACATTTTCCCCCGTATTCAAGTAATATTTAGGACAAATTTAAGTTTATAGGCAAACGCAGGAAATGGGTATTTTTCCATTATTTTTAAATTAGAAAATCTGCCTAACCTTAAAATATCCAACGGTTTTAATAATCCCACGATCATTGAAAACACATGTTAATTTAACAGTAATTAAGCAAACTAAAGGGCTAAGGCTGAATGTTATGTATTTAGCTTACCTTAAGGTGAGAGCCAACTTTTCTGCAGCAGTTATAGGGGACTTTATCCGGTTGGATGGTTCTTTGGTGAGATCAGATTTAACTAAGTCTAGGACATAGTTGAACTGTGTTACACTCAGCCGAATTATTCCCTAAACTTAGTTTCGTCGTGTAGTAGGTGTCTATTGATCAACATTTCATAACATCCTTCATTACTTCGTGCTGCAATAATATCACTCACACATTTCCTTTTCCTCTGTCTGAGCCATTGTATTACAATTTCATCATCCTCTTCCTCGTCCAATAGACACTTTATAAACAAACTGTCAGGAGTAGAACTAGCAAACTCCGCCATGTTATGCAGACTGATCTTTTATGCGCTGTTTTCCAGCCGCGCAGCGCTACAACATTTTGGCTGCATCTAGGAAAACACCCATGCAGCTGGTGGCTTGCGGCTCTAATTTCCAGCTGCAAACCACGAGCTGCAAGCCACTGGCTGCAGGCTTTAGCTGCACCTAGTAAAACCCATCTTTAGCCAGGATAAGTCAGCATTATACACTAAGTCTAAAGAGTATTCTTTATCTTTCAATAGATTGAGGCAGTGTGCAGTTTGCCACGCCTAGTTTATTTTCGTCTGTTTCATGGAAGGACTGATGTCACGGCGTAGGAGACCACTGCACTGCAAACACCGCTCTTCTAGCATTGAGCTCGGCACACGGGGAATCGGGGATGCACGGGCCGTGCGGCAACTGCCCACTTATCTTTCATAATACTGTACTACTGTAGAACGTTAATTAACAAGTTAAAAGTGTTTGATTATAGGTACATGTTAGTACAGTGCTGTATATGAGAAATAATACTGTACTAAAACCCTAAACCAAATGGTATAGTAGTTGTTCTCTTTTAACAAAACAAAAACGTATTTAAGACTAAAAAATAATATTTTTTTCAGATTCTGGTTCGGTTAACTGACGCTTCGGATAATTGACGTTCGGATCGACGTCCCACTGTATTTTATGATCGAAAATTTTAATATAGAAAATATTTAATTAGTAGTAGGCCTATTAATTTAATTAGTTTGTTCAAAACTACTTGTTTAATCAGGCAAGAAGAACTGGAACCATTGTCTGTGGTGGCTTATCTTGGCGAAGTGCTGAAGAAAGCTCAGCCCTCTGGAAATGCACTTTCAAGCGCTATCATTGAAGTCCAGCGATACCTTGAAGACAGGACTGTTGGCTTGAACGAGGATCCTTTGAAGTGGTGGACCATTATCTTGTCAAAGATAGTTAAAAAACATTTCAACATGGTCGCAACGTCAGTACCATGTGAATTTATTTTTTCCAAAACTGGGCAAATTATAAATGTTCGCCGCACACTGCTTAAACCATCAAAGGTTAGGCAATTGATATTTCTACATGCCAATGACAAGTTCTGGTCTAAACATTAAAATATCAAGCAGTAGATCTCACAGACATTCTTTGTCGCTTTAATATCTTAACTAGTAGTAATTAACTATAGAGTAATAATGCAAGTAAGCTATTAATTGTTAGGGCATTATCATAAATTTGTATTTTGTAATATGTTTATTAGTGTTGTATCTTGCTTAGATTTAATGAAAACTTAGAATGTACCTGTATTACTTTTCTCGGTGCGGTTTGTTTTTTATATTTAAAAATTAGTTGTATTATTCTTAATATTTGATATTTTTATTTTGTTACTATTTCTGACCTTTTAAAATATGTATTCAGTTTTTATAATGTATTATATTGATTGTTTTTGTATGATTAATTTAGGCACTAGGCAGTCGATATTATTTGCTGTTTCTTTTTTCATCGTGGTGTAGTATTTAACCAAATATTTTAATTTGAGTACCATTTCTAACCTTTATTCAAGTGTATTAATGTTTTTATATGTATTTTATTATTGAAGCCATAGTCAGTCGATATGTTGTTTTTGTTCATCATCAAGATACTGAAATTTTATATGAATGTATATAGCCTAGTAGTAGTCTATTGTTTTAGTAACCGAATATTTTCATTTTAATAAATAAGTTTGTTTTCAATATATTGTGTTGGACTGAGGTGTTTTTACTTAATAAAAAATCAGTACAAAGTAACATGCTTAAATTTTATAAATTTCTTATATAATTTTTAAAAATATTTATAGGTTTATATCTTAAAATATAATCATTGGTGAAGACAATATATAAAGTTTTGTACTAAACTTTATTTAATTTATAATATTAAAAGGGCATAATTGATTCAAAACAGTTAAAGTAAGCACATAAAAAACATAGTTATTTAGTACAACAGGTCGTGAGATTACTAAAACAGTTTTTCAAGCAACAGCAGTTGTAAACATGAGTTTTGCAACGTCAACCGACATCACTCACACCAGTCGACAACGACCGTTGTCGACAACAGCTTCAGACAACAGGTTATCGCTTCGCAACTGTTGCGTTGACAACTGTTGTTGAAATTAGGCCGTTGTGCAAATCCCTACTGCCCTCACGCTGAAGCGCCTCGCAGTCTCAGCAATTTCTCCCCTCCACTGGCTTACTGGTCAGCAGACGAAGGGAAAAGGGCCCCATCGTCACAATATGGTAAACACCAGAAGTTTGTAGCGGAAATTTCTCTTTCGTTGAACGTAAAAATTGTTTTATTTTAGTAGATGGTTTGAACATGGTTTTTATACTATGTTTATTTAAAACTCTGCTTATTTTTTCTGTAATTCCTTTGACATATGGTAAAATGTCAAGCTTTTTAACATTAGGCTTAGTAAAATAAATTGGCTTGATGTTTATTATATTACTGATGATGCTAAGCATCAATTTTCATTATTTTTTGAAAAGTTTTCAAATATAGTAGATTTTTGTTTTCTTCTAAATACTATTGGTGTTAGACATAACAAACCAAAAATCTCAATAAATAAATGGTACACTGCTGATCTGAGAGAACTTAAGACTGAATATGATAATTATTTGTTGATTTCAAAGTACACTACAAATAATGAAGTAAAGGCTAATTGTAAAAGGTTGAAATATGAATACAGAAGTAGAATAAGACAAGCTAAGCTCTCTTATAACAATGCATTAGTAGCTAAGGCCGCAAATAAACCTACGCAAATCTGGAAAATTATTAATGAAAATAGCCTAATGGATAAACAGTTTCAGAAGACTGATTGTTCCCTGTCTGCAAATGGCTTTAATAATTTTTTTATAAACAGTGTGCAAGAAGTAATCGATTGCAATCCAAATAGTACTCATGATTCAAATTATTATATGGTGAATGCTTATAGTGATGTTCCCAAAAATATGTTTTCTTTTCAACATGTATCTGTAGAAGAGGTTTATAGTGCAATTCTCTCTCTTAGTAATAGCAATTGTTTAGATGTTTATTATACTAACTCTGGAATGATTAAGGTTAGTGGCTTTTATGTATCTGAAACTCTTGCTCATATTTTCAACAACTGTCTTGACTCTGCTTATTTTCCATTTGAGTTAAAATTAACCAAGGTTGCACCTGTTCATAAAAAAGGAGGAAAGAATCAATATAATAATTACAGACCTATATCTATTGTACCAACTTGGCCTAAAGTTTTTGAAAGAATAATAAGTAATCAAAATTTAAAATTTCTTGATTCAAATAATTTGTTGTCAAATTGTCAGTATGGGTTTAGGAAGAAGTTGTCAACATGTGATGCTGTCTTAAAATTTATTCAAAATTGTTTAAATGGTAAAGAAAACAAATTTTCAGTTGGTGCCAAGTTCTTTGATCTGTCTAAGGCTTTTGACACTGTCTGTCACCAAACACTGCTAAATAAATTACAAAAAATGGGGTTTTCTAAACTTGCTGTCAACTTAATTGGATACTTAGAACATAGAACTCAAACTGTTTTTTGTAAAAATAGGTTCTCTAGTTTTGATAATGTCAACTTTGGGGTACCCCAAGGCTCTATTTTGGGACCTCTGTTATTTATATTGTACATTAATGATTTGCCTAATGTAATTACATCTGATTGTACAAAGTGCTATCTATATGCTGATGATATTTGTATTTGTGTTTCTGCCAATCCTGTTAATTCTGATGTAAATAATTTGTTCAGAACTAATTTACTAACTGACTGGTGTAGGCCTAATGCAAATAAGCTATCAATAAATCTGGCTAAAACTCAAAATTTGGATATATCATATGGTAGTCATAATGGTGATGTAGTTAAGTTTCTGGGCATTGTATTGCAAAATAACTTAAGTTGGCAATCTCATGTTAGTTATATATCATCAAAAGTAGCAAAAGGTATTTTTTTTATTCGTAAGCTTCAACACACTGTATCTGAAGAAATTCTCATTTTAATCTACTATGGATTTATACATTCTCTTTTAAGCTATGGCACTATTTTTTGGGGGAACTCCTCACCAGCATCTTCCCTTTTTGTTTCTCAAAAAAGATCGGTTAGACTTATATGTAAGGTAGCACCCAGAACTCATTGTAAATCATTATTCATTAGGCTTAATATTATGACAGTACCATGTTTATTCATTTTTTAATGTTTACTTTATGTTAAGAATAATCTTTCAAACTTTAGTCTAAATTCAGATGTTCATAGTTATAGCACCAGAAAATGTGATAATTTAAGAACAGATTACTGTGCATACACCAAAACCTTGAACAGTTTCAATTCAATATCTGCTAAATTACATAACAAGCTCCCCAGTAAAATTAAGAATTTAGAAATGAAGTGTTATAAACAAAAATTAAGGCATTATCTTATTCAAAATTGTTTTTATAGTGTGAATGAATTTTTAAACTCTTGATATGTATACTTGTATTTTTTCTTACTATATTATTATATTTTTTTATAACTAGTCTGTGTTTAAATTTTCTTTAGTTTATTTTTCATGTGACAATTTCAATTTTCATGTGTGTTATGTTGCATTAATTTATATTTCATTGGTATTGTGCAAAAATATCTAATTCAATGTATTGTTTTGAGAAGATCTTGCTGTACATAATAGTGATTAGTTCCTTAGGTTAGTATATGACGACGTCTATACAAACATTGTAACTCTGTATACTCTGTATTGTTAAATGACAATAAAATTTGAATTGAATAGCGTAGTTTTTTCTTCCTTCTTGTTGTTGTTCTATGGGCGCTCTTAATTTTCCTTGTCTGTTAATCGCCTTGTTAATTTCAAACGTCCTGTATCCATTGCATTTAAGAATTTTCAATAAATTAAAATTTTCTGCTTTGATATGTTCTGAGTCTGCAATGTGAAATGCGCGATTGGCTAAGCTATTTAGAACTGTAGTCTTCTGTAGAGGATGATGATGAGACTCCGCATATAGATAAAGATCTGTGTGAGTTTTCTTTCTGTATACCATGTGACCTAAGCTTCCATCCGGTTTCCTAATTACTAACACATCGAGAAAAGGTAACTTCCTGTCTTCTTCAATTTCCATTGTAAACTGAATTTTAGGATTGATAGAATTTATGTATTGGTGAAATTGATCCAGAGCGTGTCTTCCATGAGGCCAAATAACAAATGTATCATACACAAAACGTAAAAATAAGACCGAAGACCTAGAATTTGTTAGTGATAGTGACGACCATGGAAGCCTATCCATGAAGATTGTTTATTCCATTTTGTTTGGTTGCATAACCTACATAAGAAAGTTATGTTTTTTCGTAATTATTTACTTGGTGTTAAATGTGGGTAGGCCTATAGAACAATTAAACAACCTCTAACTTTAAACATGAAACTGTTGCCTCACATCGAGGAAGTGATATAAATATATTAAGCTTGTTATATTTACTTGGTGTTAAATATGGGTAGGCCTATAGAACAATTAAACAACCACTAACTTTAAACATGAAACTGTTGCCTCACATCGAGGAAGTGATATAAATATATTAAGCTTGTTATATTTACTTGGTGTTAAATATGGGTAGGCCTATAGAACAATTAAACAACCACTAACTTTAAACATGAAACTGTTGCCTCACATCGAGGAAGTGATATAAATATATTAAGCTTGTTATATTTACTTGGTGTTAAATATGGGTAGGCCTATAGAACAATTAAACAACCACTAACTTTAAACATGAAACTGTTGCCTCACATCGAGGAAGTGATATAAATATATTAAGCTTGTTATATTTACTTGGTGTTAAATATGGGTAGGCCTATAGAACAATTAAACAACCACTAACTTTAAACATGAAACTGTTGCCTCACACCGAGGAAGTGATATAAATATATTAAGCTTGTTATATTTACTTGGTGTTAAATATGGGTAGGCCTATAGAACAATTAAACAACCACTAACTTTAAACATGAAACTGTTGCCTCACACCGAGGAAGTGATATAAATATATTAGGCTTGTTATATTTACTTGTTGTTAAATATGGGTAGGCCTATAGAACAATTAAACAACCACTAACTTTAAACATGAAACTGTTGCCTCACACCGAGGAAGTGGCAAAAATATATTAAGCTTGTTATATTTACTTGGTGTTAAATATGAGTAGGCCTATAGAACAATTAAACAACCACTAACTTTAAACATGAAACTGTTGCCTCACACCGAGGAAGTGGCAAAAATATATTAAGCTTGTTATATTTACTTGGTGTTAAATATGGGTAGGCCTATAGAACAATTAAACAACCACTAACTCTAAACATGAAACTGTTGCCTCACATCGAGGAAGTGATATAAATATATTAAGCTTGTTATATTTACTTGGTGTTAAATATGGGTAGGCCTATAGAACAATTAAACAACCACTAACTTTAAACATGAAACTGTTGCCTCACATCGAGGAAGTGATATAAATATATTAAGCTTGTTATATTTACTTGGTGTTAAATATGGGTAGGCCTATAGAACAATTAAACAACCACTAACTTTAAACATGAAACTGTTGCCTCACATCGAGGAAGTGATATAAATATATTAAGCTTGTTATATTTACTTGGTGTTAAATATGGGTAGGCCTATAGAACAATTAAACAACCACTAACTTTAAACATGAAACTGTTGCCTCACATCGAGGAAGTGATATAAATATATTAAGCTTGTTATATTTACTTGGTGTTAAATATGGGTAGGCCTATAGAACAATTAAACAACCACTAACTTTAAACATGAAACTGTTGCCTCACATCGAGGAAGTGATATAAATATATTAAGCTTGTTATATTTACTTGGTGTTAAATATGGGTAGGCCTATAGAACAATTAAACAACCACTAACTTTAAACATGAAACTGTTGCCTCACATCGAGGAAGTGATATAAATATATTAAGCTTGTTATATTTACTTGGTTTTAAATATGGGTAGGCCTATAGAACAATTAAACAACCACTAACTTTAAACATGAAACTGTTGCCTCACACCGAGGAAGTGGCAAAAATATATTATACTCTGATTATCGAAAGAAAGTGACTGGCGGAGCGGCCGCGCGGCGACCAAGTTTAAGTACAAACATTCTATTTCACAACCTTGTAGAAACGTAAAAAAGAAAGTTATAAATTTCCAATAAACGGTGTTTAAATAGTCAGTTAAGTACGTTTTCAGCACATGTTTTAAACATTTTGTATCTTATTCCGATTAATTAATATTTGTAGTTATATTTTTTTAAACACGAATTGGAATTAAAATTTTTGCATTTGCCATTTTCGATGTAGAATAACTGTGATTAGAAGCATCAGAAAAATATTTCTTGTAGAGAATTACTAGTCGACATTCTTAGGAACAACATATTAAAAACTGAGATCCCTACGAATACAATTAACGACGTTATTAATTTTTTCCAAATGTACTGTTAACTCTGTTATTTAAAGTCGTTCATGAATGAGCTTCGCGTGACATTTTCTTTGAATAACATTATTTATAACTCATTTAGAACTTGCACTTTTTATAATAAAGGATTACTGAAATGGATTAATATATGAATTGAGTTTCTTTGAGAGCAGTGCGCGGCGTTCTACGGCGGAGGTACAGTCAGGACCTAGTGTGCCCATTTTGTTCGCGCGCACCACCGCCACGGCCATCGCCAACCCCAGCGTCTCGGCCTTTCCTGTACAAAAATAGCACCCTCTTCCACGAAAATTGAACCGTTATACCTACCATATGGCTGGGGGAAATTTCTTGCTTTTAGTTTAGTAGATGCGGTGACTGAGTGATGTTCGTGGGTGTGTTATCATTATTCTTCAATATAAGTGATAGAATGCTTTGAGTTGGTATTTTAATTGTAATTGAACCTGTTTTAAAGTTATTTTGTGAAAATAAACTTTAGTGTTTGAGAATGGAGCAACGTAACGAGAATGAACCAAGGAAAAGTAGAGGAAGACCTAGGACTCGAACGCCAAAGAAACGAAATATTTCGGGCCGAGGCGTACCTATGAAAGGACAGTCGAGAGAAATTGTGTGCAAAGTGCGGGAGTATTTTGACAGAGAAAAAGCGAATCAAGGTCCTTTGATTACAGTTAATAATTCAATACAGCGAACTGCAGATGCACTTAAAATACATAAAAATACAGTTGTGCGAGTTTGCAAGGAAAAACACGTAAAAGTATTACAAAATGAAAATAATAGTCAACTTTCAACTCCAGGAAAAGAGAGGAAACGGGAGAAAACTGTAACAAAACTTGATGTATTTCAGGAAGACGCTGTACGAAGACACGTGTATCAATACTACATTAGAAAAGAATATCCGACCTTGAAAAAACTATTTTCATCGTTGAGAAATGAAGATCTGTTTCACGGCTGTCTGTCTTCACTTAGAAAGATATTAACAGAATTAGGGTTTATGTGGAGAAAATTTTCGGGTAGAAAAGTGATTATGGAGAGAAGTGACATCGCTGCCTGGAGATGCAGTTTTCTTCGCCAAATAAAAGACGAGAATTTCGATAGTATAATTTGGCTAGATGAGACTTGGGTCAATGCTGGGCATTGTTTGAAAGAAGGATGGACTGATGAGTCACTGCAGGGGACAATGGCAACGCCTGTAGGAAAAGGTGAGCGGTTGATATTATGTCATGCAGGTTCTTCAAAGGGGTTTGTTGAAAATTCCCTCTTACTATTTAAATCCAAAAAAACTGGTGACTACCATGAAGATTTGGACCACGACAAGTTCTACAATTGGTGTTCTGAAACTATGCTAAATAACCTAGAAGAGCCTTCATTAATAGTCATGGACAATGCTCCGTACCATTCGAAGCAAATTGATAAAGCTCCTACAACCAAAAATAATAAAGCTGACATCATTGAATGGCTACATAGAAAAAATGTTCAAGCTACAGCCGAGTTAAAAAAATGTGAACTTTTGGAGTTAGTGAAACTGCACAAATCCCAGAACAAAAGATATTATGTAGATGAATTGATCGAGAGCAGGGGTCACAAAGTGATACGTTTACCACCTTACCATTGTCATTTTAATGCGATTGAGCTTATATGGGCTCAAGTTAAAGGGTATGTTGCAGAAAACAACAAAAGGTTTACTGTTGCTGAAGTTGAACGGCTCACTAAAGAAGGAATTCATCGCATAAGTGCTGAGAGGTGGAAACAAGTAGTGAACCACACAAAACAGGTCATTGTCGATGCATGGAAAAACGAAGGAGTAATGGAAGAAGCTGTTGAGGAAATGATTATATCTTTGGGAGACAGCAGCAGCTCCGAGGAAGATTCCTGTTCAGAAGATTCTAATAATGGCGACGACCCAATGGAAGGTATCAGGGAACTAGTGTTTGAAGAGTACTAAAGGCCCGTTTACACGCTGCCAGTCGGCGTTCCAGTGCAGGTCTCCAGTCACTGGATGCCAGCACTGGCACCATGTAAACAAGACTTTCCAGTCGCTGGAGAGGCCAGTTAGCGACAGTCGTGCCAGTAGCTGGAAGCGCCAACAGAACAAATATTTTTGTTTTTGTGGCGTTCCAGTTACCCCCACCACCACTCCCCTATTACTGGCGCCACTCGACTGGCAGTGTGTAAACAGCAAACAGTTGCTGGAAGCATTGATCAGTCGCAGAATAGATTTGTGTGTGTTGAATTGTTCTAAATTTATACTTATTTAATCATGGGTAACCGTTGGAATACGACCTTGAAATTCATGCAATTGTACCGTGACCATGAAAGTCTGTGGAATGTTTACAACAAAGACTACCGTAATCGTGATGTTAGGAGTGCGGCAATGAAAACCATTGCGGATGAAATGAATGTGCAAACCTTTACATACAAGGATGTGCCAAAGAAAATTAAAGCTTTGAGGTCTACTTACTATTTGGAGTTGGCGAAAGTTAAAAAAAGCAAAGCAAGTGGAGGAGAAACCGATTTTATTTATAAGCCTTCTTTATCATGGTTTACTATTATGGACCACATAATGAAGACAGTGAATCTTAAGGAGAAAGAGACGTCCAGCAATTTGGTAAGTTATTAAGATATATTTTTTAGGAATTAATTTCTAAAATGAAATACTAAAGAATTTATACAGGTTATAATTGCCAATCAAGCTTATGAATAATCTATCTTAAATTTCATTAAGTAGTTAGTAATCTAGCATGTAATCTCCTAGTTATTATAGTAAATTCTTAGTTATTATTATAAAACTTGATCTATGTAGGTACGTAAAATGGTGGGAAAACAAATCATAAATATAAAAACGTTTTGTGGGAAACTTATTTTACGCATGCTAGTTTTATAGACTGTTTACTGAATCATTCTGTCTTGCCACTCAACTGACCACTCTCCAGAAAAATACTCCTTGTATCTGTCTCTCAATTGCTGTGCAATTTTCTGAGGCCTGTTGTGCTAACGTGTCCGCTGAATGCTTGGTAGCTCAGATATATCAGACCTCCATTGCCCTTGTAATACCGTGGCATTTACAACATCCTCGTAGTCAAAACTACCAGGTGGTGTGTAAGTCAAAGGTGATTTTAATCGTAACCAGTTATGGATAGCACACGCACATTTAACCATTTTGACGGTAGTTTCAACTTTAACTGACACGGGTTGGCAAAAAACGCGAAAGCGGCTGGCCAATATGCCGAAACCATTTTCAACTATTCTCCTTGCTCTACTTGTTCTGTAGTTGTACACTCTTTCAGCCTTAGACAAATTAGGTTTTGAAAATGGTTTCATCAGGTAGGGTTTTAAGGGGAAGGCATCATCCCCAACAAGAACACCTCCTTTTGGGAGTAACAAATCATTTTCCAATAAAGGATACAAGTCACATGATTGGAACACGCCACCGTCAGCATTGCGTCCATAGGCTCCAACATCTATGTATGTGAAGCGATAGTCATGGTCAACCACAGCAAGTAGTACAACACTGTTTGTGCTTTTGTAATTGTAATATTCACTCCCTGCACTTGGTGGGGCTTTAATTACTATGTGTTTTCCATCAATTGCTCCACAGCAACCAGGAAAGTTCCATCTGTCATTGAATCCAACTTGAATTTCCTCCCATTTAGTTTTATCTGGCACCTGAAAAATATCACATACTTCAATTCCCCTATATATAGGCCAATATATTTTGCTATGTTTTTCAAGAGTTAAGCTACATTGAACAAAAATTTAGTTCAGTATAGGAGTCTACAATTTTTCATTTATTTTCAGGCGGTAGCTGTTCGAGGGGAAACACAAAGTAAAGCTGAAGAAGAAGGTGTTGATAAAGATTTAAATGAAAGTACTCAAGATGAATATTCAGTGAGTACCCCTTCATGTAGTCAGGCACCCCAACAGTTTCCACGTGCAAGAAACAGAGGTCAAAAACGAAGGATTGAGTTAATAAGCAATGCTGTCCGGGAGCTGAAAGATGTAAATGAAACATTACAGATGGTACAAACAACAACCTTCTCAGTAGTTGTTGATGACGAATGTGATGTAATGGGTAAACACATTGCCATTCAGCTACGTCAGCTACCAGTTGATGAAAGAATAAGGGCTAATTTTGAAATTCAGAGAGTTTTAATGGATTTCCGATTGAGAAATATTACTCGTCCTCCTCAATCTACTACATCATCTAGCACCATGGATGTCCCAATAAGCCCTAATTCTATTCTCGACATATCTAACTCTTATGTACAAGAACCACGTCTCAGTGATCAAAGTGAACCCAGCTATTTAATAAACAATGACATCATAACAGCAGCTATGTCGAACAGTGATATAACTTTCATGTCTTGAAAAAACAATAACATATAACTTAATAATAATTAAAAAGTTATTAATAATTATTATAAAATTACTGTTTATTGTCATTGTAATGAAAATATGATTTAACTTTTCTTTATTCTGATATAAATTTACTTTTCAGTTTTCAAATTTGTAATTTATTTCACACCCACTTTGCCTCTTACCAAGCACAACAGCTCATGTTTATCTTTATATATACATATATAAACTGTTATTGTATTGGGCTATTAATGGTACCGATAACATAACATATGTGTGTGTAATAAAATATACAAATAAGTATTATTAAGTATATACAATTAAGTTTTCAACTTATATAAATAGTAAATATGTGGGCATATATAAATAGAATAATATCAGCAAACTTACTTTTATGTAATCCTGTAAAACGTGATAAATAGCATCACATACTTGTGGAATAAATTTCGATATAGCAGCTTTTGAAACACGGAACATAACTGACAGCATTCTTGAATTTGTACCTGAAGCCAAATATGCAAGTGTTACCTCTAGTTTCAGCCTGGATGGCAGAGCTTTACGCATCAATGTGTCATCACAAGTTATGATAGGACTTATCATACACAGAAGCTCATCAAATTGTTGTGTTGTCAGTCTCATAACTGCTTTATACTCTTGTGGATCATTAAAATAAAGCTCTCTAATTATTGTATCTGAAGCACCCAATTCTTTGTTATTCATCCAGTCTCGTACCCATGTTTCTCGTTCTTTCTTCTGTAACTCGTGGGTGCATATTTCCAAGAGTTCCTCGCATAGTACTTTTGATACGCAACGCACTGCATTTGTAACGGCAATCATTTGTGACGTCCCAGCCATTCTTTAAAACAAGCTCCAAAGTTAAAACTGTATAAAACAAAGCAAGTCTCCACTCTCAATGCTCCAGCCGCTGGTAACGTGTAAACGGATAGTTCCAATAAACTGGCGTTCCAGTCATCAGGTGCCAGTGACCTTTCCAGTTCAATATCGACTGGTATCCAACTACTGGCAACGTGTAAATCAGCCTTACCTCACAACTGTAGTGTTCAACAGTGTATTTGTGTGTTTTTTATTTATCACTTGAGTACTGTATATATTAGTCATTTATCGATATTATTATTATTATCAAGAAATATACTATTTCTTTTTATTTGTAAATACAGTCAAATAGTGTTTTATTATCTCTATTAATACTTACGAAAGTTTGGTGACTTGTGGTTTTGAAGGACGCAATGTGAGCCTGAAGGGGATGCGCCACTGTTTTTGGGCTGTTACTGTACTTTGACTGGATAGCGGACCGCTGCACCAGGTTTGTACTAATTTTTCTATATTAATTGATTACGGGTATATTTAGTGAAATTTAAGGTTGCATAGAAGTTTGTATTGATGATTAAAATTATGTTATGCATATAGAGGAAAAACTAAATTTAAATAAATATTATTAACAGAGTTAACAGTACATTTGGAAAAAAAATAATAACGCCGTTAATTGTATTCGTGGGGATCTCAGTTTTTAATATGTTGTTCCTAAGAATGTCGACTAGTAATTCTCTACAAGAAATATTTTTCTGATGCTTCTAATCACAGTTATTCTACATCGAACATGGCAAATGCAAAAATTTTAATTCCAATTCGTGTTTAAAAAAATATAACTACAAATATTAATTCGTCGGAATAAGATACAAAATATTTAAAACATGTGCTGAAAACGTGCTTAACTGACTACTTAAACACCGTTTATTGGAAATTTATAACTTTCTGTTTTACGTTTCCACAAGGTTTTGAAATAGAATGTTTGTAGGGGAACCCGGGGCGGAATGGGGTAGCGGGGCAGAATGAAGATGTAGATTTTTGAGGTCAAGCACGTGCTTCTACCTAGCGGCAATCACTGTAACTAGATCACGCCACTTCGGCTCGACACCGGCAGCCATGTTTAGTTAGTTTCGTTGATGTTTGTGCTGATGATAGTTTTCGTGCTTCTGCGTTACAAATTTGATCGGTATTGGAACCAAGGTAAGGTCAATTTACAGCTTTTAAGCTCAACTATCATTAGTGGATACTTGATGTACATTTAATTAGCTTATATTGTTACGTGTAGTAGAATGTTTCTTTACACATCGTTTTTGAGTCACCATACCTCCATAACCTAAAACATATCACTGGGGCGGAACGGGGTGGGGCAGAACGGGGAAGTACCCCGTTCTGCCCCATACTCATTTTTATTGGTGACCATATTACTTAGGCTATTTTTTATATTTCAGATGGTTCGAGACTATAAAAGAAAAACGGATAGACAATCATGGTCCTACGAGTCTATGAATAACGCAGTTGATGCAGTTATTTCCGGCCAATTCGGTTACAAAAAGTCGTCTCAACAGTTCAATGTGCCCCAATCAACTTTGGAAAGATATGTAAAAAAAAAGAAAGAAAACCCTGACTATAAAATTAATAAATCAGCAGGAAAATTTCAAAAAGTATTTAGTGATGAGCAGGAACAAGAGCTAGTAACCTACTTAAAATCTATGGAGGCTAGGTTATTTGGTTTGTCAATGAAAGACTTGCGGGAATTAGCTTATCAATTAGCTGTAAGGAATGGCATTGGCCATAGATTTAATAATCAAACCGCAGGACAAGATTGGGTCTCAGGCTTCCTTAAGAGACATCCTACTTTAACTCTTCGGACACCTGAGTCAACATCTGGTGCACGAGCTATGGGGTTCAACAAAGTGTCTGTTGACAAATTTTTTTTGTTACTCACAAAAGTAGTGGACAAGCACAAACTAACTGCCTCCCAAATATATAACTGCGACGAAACTGGAATTACAGTTAACCCAAAGAGCAATTCAAAAATCATTGCCCTAAAAGGAAAGCGTCAGGTTGGGTTGTTAACTTCGGCAGACAGAGGAGAAACTGTAACTGCCCTCCTTTGCATGTCAGCAAGTGGAGCGTACATGCCTCCTATGCTGATATTTCCTAGGAAAAGAATGCAGCAGGAGTTTGAGATGGGATTGCCTCCTGGGGGTTGGGCAGAGGTACACAGCTCGGGGTGGATTACATTAGATACTTTTTTTGCATGGTTCAAGAAGTTTGTTACATTCTCTAATGCATCTAAAACATCGCCTGTTCTTTTTATCCTTGACGGCCACTCGACACACACTAAAAACCTGAACGTTATTGACTATGCTAGGGACAATGGAGTTTCCATGCTATGTATTCCACCGCATTGCTCCCAGAGGCTTCAGCCTCTTGATGTTGCATTTATGAACCCCTTAAGTCGATACTACAGCGAGGAGCTCCGAAAATGGCTTCGGAGCAATCCAGGAAAAGTGGTAACTTTATTCCAGATATCGACTATTTTTGGGGCAGCCTATATTCAATGCGCCAATATGAGAACTGCCATAAGTGCGTTTAAAGCTACAGGAATATGGCCTACTGATCCCTCCATCTTCAAAGAGGAAGATTTTCTCCCAGCAGACGTAACCGACATTCCTGTTGAAATACCTCCTTCCCAAGAGGCTGTCTTATCACCAGGAGAAGAACTGATCCAAGGAGGCGAAGAACTTATCCAAGGAGGTGAAGATCTTAACCAAGGAGGTGAAGATCTTAACCAAGGAGGTGAAGAACTTATCCAAGAGCCTTCTCCGAACATTCCAGTTAAAAAATGCCAATCAGCAAGCTCAAATGATGTTGATGAAGTTTTTGAACTGATAAGGAGCAAACACCGGCAAAGAAACCCCGGCTCAATGATGGATTGAGTGTCCCTGGATGCTCTCATTGGGTAGATGGTAACCAGGCCTCTCAATTAGGGGAAACATCCAAATTTGTAGTCTCACCCGAAGTAGTGATGCCAATTCCCAAAGTTAAGGCCACCACAAAGAGGTCAAATCGGAAAAAAGGGAAGACTGCGATCTTAACAGAATCGCCATACAAAAGAGAACTTATGGAGGCTATAAATGAAAGGGAAGAAAAAAATCGTATCAAGCAAGAAAAAGCAAGAATGAGGTTGTTTAAGAAGGAGAACAAATCGAAGAGTAAGGAAACTAAAGAAAAAAACCTGAAGAAACTTGAAAAAAAGAAGGAGCAGAAAAATAAAGACAATGATGACAGTGATGATGATGATGATGATGATGCAGACTGTGCCTGTTTGTATTGTGGAGAGTTCTATTCAAAATCAGTAGAAGGGTGGGTATCGTGCTGTAGGTGCAAAAAGTGGGCTCACAATTCATGCGCAGGCATAGACAGTGAGGACGATGAAGCTGTATTGTTATGTGAATTATGTGACGATGAGGACTGAGAATAGGATTTGAAAACAATTGATGTTAGTTTAAGTAGCCTTAGGAAAAAAAGCTATGACAAAACACGTTTTAGTAGTTATAATTAACAATATACGTTTGGAGGGAAGTTTTTCAAAAATGTTGACATGTATTTAATGACCAAATTGTAATAGGTGTAATTTTCAAAATATAAAAAAAAATAATTGATGTTTAGTTAAGATATGAATATTTTCTTGTTATGTGCTAATGTTCAATAAACATGTATAAAATATTTCAGCCTTTTTAATCAACCCTTTTTACATGAAAAAAATATATATTTACTAAGTACCCCATTCCGCCCCGGGTTCCCCTACTTAAACTCGGTCACCGCGCGGCCGCTCCGCCAGTCACTTTCTTTCGATAATCAGAGTATAAGCTTGTTATATTTACTTGGTGTTAAATATGGGTAGGCCTATAGAACAATTAAACAACCACTAACTTTAAACATGAAACTGTTGCCTCACACCGAGGAAGTGATATAAATATATTAAGATTGTTATATTTACTTGGTGTTAAATATGGGTAGGCCTATAGAACAATTAAACAACCACTAACTTTAAACATGAAACTGTTGCCTCACACCGAGGAAGTGATATAAATATATTAAGATTGTTATATTTACTTTAAAGTACTGTAATATAAACACTACACGTTTATTATATTATAGTCTCAATACATATAATTATAGAAATTAACTTACAAATATTTCCTCAAAACAAAATCATACATAAGCACGAAAAAAGAAATTCGAATCAACTGAAAACTATACAATGTAAATAAATACTCGACAACACAAAAAATCATGAGTTTAGGGATTTTTAATTATATAATAAATTACCTCGTAATTTAAGAAATCTAGAAGGGAAACAATTGAATATATACACTAATAAGTATTATAATAATGTTTAATTGAAGACTTCTTTCAATTCAACTGTAATTTATATGTATCTATATTTATAAAAGAGGATGTTTGTATATTTGAAGTTTATGCGCTGCCAAACCATCCAACCGATCGCCATGAAACTTTAGGATGTTGTTGTCCTGTATACTCCCGAGATGGTTTCTGTAAAGTTTGATGCAGATCCGTCCACAGGGTCCCGCCCCACAGGCTCCTAAAGATCCCATGTTATTCAAATGGAGAATATGAATTGTTTACAAAAAACATATGACTGTGTGGTTTAATGTAGTTTAACATGCCATAAGCAGATTGAAGTTCTCACAACAACAGTAATGTATATGTTTTGATTTATTGTAGTTCTACATTTCACCTTGAGAGTGTAGCACACACTACTTTTACTTGATCGGGTGATCTGTATTTGGTGTTAACCTTTTTTCCTCGGTAATTAAAACATGTGGTGAAACGTGAAAATAAAAAATAAATAATTATTTGTTTTGCAGTTTACTTTTTATGACATGCCTCCTAAAAATCTAATATTAGTAGAAGAAGCAAAAATGCTCGAATTCTTTCACCTATTAGGTTCTAAATAAAACTCAATATTATGACCGGCGAAGCGGGCGGGTACAGCTAGTATTTTACTAAAATTTCATTATATTTATTATATTATATATTGCAATACCTCATTAGAGGTTCGATGCAATAAAGATTATTATTATTATATTAGGCTTAACAGGAGTCAAATTATAAAATAAAAGTTTGGCGCTAAAGCCATAGTTTAGGTATTAATATAACTAATATAATTCAACGAATTTAATTTAATGAAGCTCAAAATATCGTGAAGTAGGTTAGAAGAACTCACTTTTATTGAAAGACATTTAAATTGATCCCTTTTTTACACCTTAAATGTACTTATATGATTTTATTTCTTGTATAAAATACAGACAGACAGTAGGTGTCCGTTTACCTACACGTTACACATTTCCTCCTCGTTATTGGACGTTAGTTTTAATGTCGTTTTTTACATTTATAGAATTGCTATCTGACATTTAGTTGTAATTTGGATTTGTATCTAACTTATATAGGTTTATTAGAATATTATGTTTACTTTCTAAATGTAATTGCAATGCAACGTAGATTGTTTAAAAATAAAGCTTATGAGGATGATTATTATTATTATTAAATAATGTAATTGTTAGATTAAAAATTCAAATTAAACCAAAGCGTTTCATAGCCATTGATCGACAAAGTTGTATTATACAAAGCCAATAACGAAATTAGCAAATAAATCACTCTGGAAGCAATCACGATCTAGCAACTGTAATAAGAGTCAATACGATGGCAGTCAGTATGCCTGAAGCAAATATATCTGTCTTTGTTAGGTAAACTGTTTCTGCTGAGTGACCGGCGTGTAACCACCCGCTGTTCACCCCCAAATTCCCCATCTGCTGCCTTCCCTCCCTTTTCAGAAGTATCACTTTATCGTGGATCTAAACGCCGCCCAAAGGAGCGACCCAAGTAGGTTGACACTTTTATGACGGTCTGCGCCTGGCCTCACGGATAAAAAACTCCTACACCCCAGGCCGAGATCCACAAAGGGGCTAATGGCGGAGTTCCACTGCTAAGTCGCAGGCCGAGCTTGCTTCACAAGTGCAGCGAGTGATTTGGTTGGTACGTTTAGAGTGCAAGGGTGTTCCTTTGTTTTAATATATTGTTTGATTCACAAACAGATTCAGATAACTGATAATGACTTTCAATCATTTCAAACCGAGGGACAAAATAATTCGGGTCGTGTTTGTTAATGAAATTTTTGAAATGTCGCATATAAGGAAACTACTATTATATATTTAAAAAATCAACAATCGTAGCTTGGGGTCCACTATTTCCCCAAATGCGTACAAACAGGGAAAAATACAAATAAACAATTGAGGAACAATTTAAGGGTGTAATTAGAATCACCCTCATTAAAAAACTAGACCAATGATAGTAAAGGTTTTAGAATCTTTAGATAGGATAGGGTGATATAATTATCAACACAACGTAAGTGGATGCAATAAAGTAGATAACCGAGAAGTCTTATTGTTGGGAACTACAGGTTTCCTATTATTATATCTGTCTTGTTATGAGTAACAAATTAGTTAACTACACACAGATTAAATACTTTTTCCTTTCAAGGCATACGTATTCATCACTATAATTTTAAGTAGCTATTAAATGTAACTATTTCATTGAAAAACGTTTACAACTACAAATATAATTATTAAAAAGTATAATTTTATAATTTTCTAACCTCACTTTTCCTAACCTCAAATTCCCAAATTCCCGCCAAATTTCCTAACCTCACTTTTCCTAACCTCAAATTTCCCACAAATTCCCAAATTTCCCTCCAAATTCCCACATCATACTATATAAAATTCACTGTTAACCTTGTTATACTATATAAAATACACTCTTAACCTAACTTTTTCTTTGTTATACTATATAAAATGCACCGTTAACCTTGTTATACTATATAAAATGAACTTTTTTGTCCAATATGACATCTTTTTCCATGTTATACTATATAAAATGCACTGTTAACCTTGTTATACTATAAAAAATACACTCTTAACCTATCTTTTTCCATATTATACTATATAAAATTCACTTTTTTGTCCAATATGGCGTCTTTTTCCATGTTATACTATATAACATACACTTTTTTGTCCAATATGGCGTCTTTTTCCATGTTAGACTATATAAAATGCACTTTTTTGTCCAATATGGCGTCTTTTCCCTCCCGCGCCAACTCACACCCCGTGGGAAAATTCCCTCCCAAAATTCCCTCATCCAAGATGGCGGTCTTATACTTTATAAAATGAACTTTTTTGTCCAATATGGCATCTTTTTTTATGTTATACTATATAAAATGCACTGTTAACCTTGTTATACTATATAAAATACACTCTTAACCTATCTTTTTCCATGTTATACTATATAAAATGAACTATTTTTGTTCAATATGATGCCTTTTTCCATGTTAAACTATATAAAATGAACTTTTTTTGTCCAATATGACGTCTTTCCCTCCTCAAAATTCCCTCCCAAAATTCCTCATCCAATATGGCGACCTTTCCCTTCGGGTACTTCCGGCGACCGTCGGCTACCTTCGTACGCTCTTAGCCTATGATGCACACGTCGTCTGCTGGTCGGGCGCGCATGCGCGTTGTTACTCTACTCATATATACACCATAACAAAATTAATATTTCATAACCTATAATAAAATTAATATTTCATATACTCTATGTGCTCGACCCGATCGTAGTGCACC
>JAQJVL010008145.1:0-20911 GCA_035578905.1 Stictocephala bisonia
CTATATTTCCCTTCACTTATCTGTAGCCTATAGGGAATAGGCAGATAGCCTATAAGGTGCAAAATACCACTTACTCTCTGACTGGCTCGGTACTTCCTAAACTTAACGCCTGATTGAATTGACTTTTGAGGGAGTTGAGATGTTCTATCATGTACAGGGACTTTTTTATTTTTTTTTTTTTTATAAATTCCTTTAACTTCCTTTAGAGTAAATATAAATTATAATTAATTAGTACAAAAATGTGGTTGTACCTAGAAAATGTCTCCGATTCCAAACTGTCATCCAGAATCTCTAGGTTATTTTATAAAACATTTATTGTTACACCCTACAAAGCTTTTTTCACAATTCCATTCCGAAACAGGAGAAACGGCCCTGAAAAGAACCATTTTTTATCATAAGAATAACATTGGCAATAGTTCTTCTCACATATTAACTCAGTGGGGAATGGGTAGAGTAAGAATATCGGCATATCATTAAAACAGGTAAATATAAGAAAATAGAGTTATGTACTTCACGTAGCCTAAGTAAAATATATGATTAAGATGAATAGTATGTACAAACTATTAGTTTATATATCGTTATTTCACCGTCAGTGACAATATTGGTCAGAAGTACCTCAGGACGGTCTTACCTTACTAGATGTATACGACTTTCTCTTTCTCTGGCTTACCAGGTATTGCATCGCTATGATTCACCACACGTCCCGCCTCATTCCCACCTGCATTTATATAGTTCCCTCGCCACCAGTGGTGCTAAAAAAACTCTTTCTAAGAACATACCATTCCTCCATACAAGTATGTATCCGATTCGGCCTTCCCCATTTACCTTTGAAGATACGAAGGTCAGTTCGCTGCCCAAAGAACTGTTGTGTCAGCAAACTGAGAAAATGAGTAGAAGAACGCTACTTTTTATGCTGAAATGATGTAATTTGTTCAATTTATTCGATATATTTTAATATTGCGTAAAACTCGAACTCTTTCTGTCATTATGTGACGGATAAAATTCATACACCATAGAAGTATAAATAAAGCCCATTCTGAGTTCTGCACTACATATAAACACATAAACTTATACTTGTATTTAATGTGGTTGTGAAGAAAATAAAGATATTTCTGTTTAAAATATATTTTACAAAAACGTCCTCAGAGATCTAAGAAGCAGTGTAATATCAAAATTAAAATATTGTTTAGTCTTAAGAGACGTATTTAGCAGATTTGTAATGCAGTGCTTAGAATATTTTTTACAATACTGTCTTTAGAGATGTAATTAGCAGATCGGAAATCTAGTGATTAAAATACAGTTTACAAATAAGCCTTTAGTTCTGTAATTGGTGGACCTGTTGTAAAGTGTTATAAAAGTCATATATAAGATCCTAAATGTATCTGGGGACCTTTAAACATCCATATAATCTATATAAATAGTATTTGTGAAGATTCTCAAGTAAATTTTGGTTTAAAATGTAGCGATCAACAAGTCGCCTGCAGTGATGTAATGTAGCGTATAGAAAGCGTCCAAAATGAATATATAACTTTAATGTGAAATAGTCTAGACATTGATTAAAGACACGCCTCTAGTGACGTATTTGCATATATAAGATGTAGTATTACATACTTTGTGTATTTATCAGTTACAAGAACTTCTCTACAGAAGTAACACCTTTAGTGTAAAAGTGTGACTACAAATCATTTAAAAAACGTTTAAAATGGTGTAAATGGTGGATTTCACATACATCTAACTAAACATACAATTCAACAACATATTTAATTATGTAAGCTGTGGATTTCATGTATAGATGCTTTAACCTGAGAATTTTAACCAGAGTTTGAGTAAACTTTGAATAATTTTCCACAAATTGCATATTGCCTAGTTATTTTAAAATGCATTCAAACAGAACCTCTAAAACATTTAACACTTTGAGTCAATCATAGTAAAATCATTGTTCAAGTCAAGCATAATATTATCATTTCTAAACAATTCTTTGTGATACTCAAGATTTCCACCAGTTAAAAGTTTTATGTACCTTCATGAGTTTTTCTCATTGCTGTCGTAAAGTATGACTCTCATTAAAGAGAGGAAAATTGAAATTGATGAAATTTTCTTGTTATATGATACAATATAACATGTATACACAAATTTGGCATTACTCAGTTTGTGTAGTTAGTATAAAATATAAAGTAAAATTTGAAAAATCTCAAGTGAGGATCTTGAAAGTTTCCTGCAGTGAAGACTTCTCCATGAAAGTAATTAGCAATTTGCACTCAGGAGGTGGAGAGGTAGCATCGATAATCGACGAGGGAGTGCACCGAAAAAGACGACGGTAGATAGAGTCAGGGGCCAGGTAAGGGAGGAGAGAACGGCTTAATTATGGTTAATAGCGACAGGTGGGGTCAACTCCCGGCGCCCAGGAATTTGAGGGGAAAATTGCTCACTGATGCACCGCTTCATTATCATATTTTATCTGTTGGCAGTCACTTGAATTGATTGATTGGTTTCGTAAAAAATGCCTAATCATTGACAATACTTGTATTTGTTGCTCACTAAATATTGATACGAGAGTGACATACTAAATTTAAGATAAAATGAATTAAAATAACTAATTTACCACGCATGTCCTAAGAACTGGAATGTTTATAAGTTTAAATAATAAATGGAACTCTAAAAAATATCAAAATCATTAAAAAATAATAAAAATTATTAACTTATTCTATTTTTTCATAAATAATGTTAATTTGTATATTTAACATGCTGGTCATTTAATTGTTAATGTCTCTTTGAATATATTCCTTTGAATTATTTTTTTCTTCGTTCTTTTCACGATCTAACATTGAAACACTTTCATTTATATTTTTGTAACCAATTTTTGATTGGAGAATATGATCAGTATCGATTATTTTCATTGATATAATATTGTTGGTGTTGATGCCTTGTATATGTAATTTGAAACGTGAATTAAAAGTTTTTTCAGTTTGTCCTATATTGAAAGAATCGCAATCAGAGAATTTGATTTTATGTACTCCGTGGTTTTCATATTTATCATGTTTATTTTATTTATTAGACATTATATTGATTGGAATACTATTGTTCTTTCTTTTGTAACTAAAAGTATAGTTTTTGTTTTGAAGGTTTTTCTTATAGCCTTAATAAGTTTTGTGTTGTATGGAAGACTGATGATTTTGTAATATTGTGCAAAGTTTTTGGCTTGTAATTGTAATTGTAATAGATGCTAAGTATTTAATGGTTGTTTTTCTTCTTCTTACTTACATTTGTCCATTGGAATGCTTATCATTGATCTTCTGAAACTAACCAATTTGTATTTCCATGGGTGGTTGGAATTATATGGAATAAATAGGACACTTTGACTAGATTTTCTAAGAACGATGAATGAGTATTTAAAATATTTGAAACCGTCAGATCCAAATACTTTATTTATACTTTTTCTTCCTTTTTTTGGAAGTTTAATTCTGCCATTTAAAGAATTTAAATAGTCTTCCACTAAATCGTTACTTCCATGTTCGTTTCCTTGGAAAAGACAAATTATATCATCAACATAGTAGATAGAACTGTTAGATTATTTTTTTGTTTATGTGAATTCAATTCATCTAATATTGTATTTTGTTTTGTTCCAAGCTGTGAAGGAAAATGTTTGCTAATATCCCTGACAAAAGAGATCCCACGAGTAGTCCGTTATCTTCCTGATAAAAATTGTTGTTAATTTAACGATTGATAAAATGGTACTTAATTCAAAATGTTGCTAAATTTTTATGTTATTGCTGTTGATAGTTTCTGGTGTTGGAAGAATTAATTAAAATCAAAGGATAATCTACATTAAATAGACATTTGTACCAAATTGTCGTCCTGCTATCTCCTCTGCAAGATAAAATGAAAAGAAATGAAAAAAGCTTTATTTAATGAGATAAAGTTAGGACCGTTAAGTCCTCTTACACTTAACATCCAACTCTGTGTACTCTGAAAAGCAACTTCTTCAATGAATGCCTTTGAACTCTTACATGTTCACCTGTATTGCATACGTTTTAAACTGTATTCATTCGTGATTTAGGACAACTCAATTTAATTTATGAGAATGTTAACATAAACTTTCATAAGTTAAATTATATTTAACTTTTATGCAACGTATTAGGGATTAAAAACAGTAATAGCCCAAACAAAACTTATTACAAGAAAAGAAATGATTTTTCATCTTACTTAGACTCTGTCAGATACTTTGAGCTTACTCTTCAGACACATATTGTAAATGATTATGGTGTTAAATGAAACCAATTGCTTGTAAATGTACGCAGAGAAACCAAAGAATGCATACATAAATACTTGTCTCTTATTGTAAATGATGGACAGTTTAGCTTTTAATATTCTACTAGCACATTATTATATAAAAAACTAAGCCTTTGTAAAATTCTATGTAATATACATGTATTACATTTTGACTAGCGCGAGATCAATTAATTAAGGAATCTACATTGATATATCTATAATATCAACTTTGAAAGGTTATACTCAGAGAAAATTATGAATATTTATAGTAAAAATATACGTGTAATTGAATACTAACCTTTTTCTCTAACTTCTCTCGCCAATTTACATGGGGCATAGCCTGTGCGTGAACTTTATTTGACGAGTGAAATAACGGCCGTTAGCTCAGTCGGGGATTCCAACCTTGGAATTTAGATTCCATGATCCGAAGCCACTAATAAGCCATAACGTCGGTAATTAATTAACAACAAGGGATTAAGAAACGCTTTGCTGCCAAATGTCAAAATCTCTTCTGACACTGACAAAGCCAGTGGAATCATAAATATTCAGTGTGAAAATGTAAAAGTTACGGTTTTAATAAGCTTTAAGTGATTAATTAACAAACACTCTGTAAGAAACTACCAAAACCACAATTCCGACAAGCAAGCTTATGTGATATTGTTAATTTATTCATCTCATAATTGAAATGAGATGTCATTTGGTAAGCTGATGGTATGCCAACCGGTTGCGAGGAATAGCAATTGCCGTCGATCGTTTTCGTCGACCACATCTCCTCTTTAATTATATTTCTCGTCTCGTTCCAGCTATAAATTTTTAACTGGACGGTGTAGTTTTTACTAATAGCAATTAAAACACATTTAACGAAAACACGGTTAAAAATTTATTTAATTGTTTAATTTACAGAAAGGGTCAAAAGTATGGGTTTTGAATGTGTGAGATAATTTCGTATGAGTAACGTAATTTCAAACTAATGCCAACACTTCTTTAAAATTAAATAGCCAATGACAAATGAATGTGTGGTTATAAAAGATGATCCCTTTGCCAACATTTGTCTGACAGTTCAGGATTGAACTGAGAACAATCGTCTATTTATACTGACTTCAATTCACAATGCTAATAACCAATCTTTCTCCTCACATGATAGTTGGAGGATGATGGTTTGAAAGTAAATTAGGAGTGGTTTCATTTATGTTACATAAGAAGATAATAATAAAAGTAACACAGTTGTATCTTATATATTGGTAATGTTTAATAAAGCATTGGTGTGGGTCGTGTACGTGTAAGGCAATGCTCATTAAGTGTTATAAGCACATAGAGTGGGTGGTAGACCTTCAAGAATTGGTGCACGTACTTTAGTTATTAGGAGGAATGGTGATCATTTCTGCAAAAAGAGGTACAGTACGTGTAAATTGTTTGTGATTAAAGTTAACAAGCCAATAATAATGAATCTTTTGAATTGATTAATACGTTAACTACAAATATTTCAAAAGTATCTTTAAGTAACAATCCAAATTTGTAAATATTATCTATATATATGCATGCAAAAATGAAAACCAAGGTGACGTTATCTTCCATTTGCTGTTTAATCCAGGTATGAAGGATCAAACTTGGTTGGATCAAGTTCTACATAAAGGATCTCCAACAAACTCTACAAATCTGCGCAATTTTCGTAGGCATCATTCGTAACATTCAAAAATGTGGAACGTGAATGATTCGAGGTATAATAAAAATTAAAAACTCTCCTCCTGTTACCCTGCGTTACGTGTAGTCCTTATATATTCAAACAAAATAATTCAGTGTAGGTTTAAGTTTTTAAATCTGTCAGCCAAAAAATCAATCCCACATTCTTCCAGGTCTATCTGGCCAGCTCCCGTTCTCTACCGGATTGATTTACAGGAGCAAAGGCGACTGAAGAATAGAAAGAGCGTTCATGAATGATATCAGGATGCAGAGAAGATGTCAGAAACAAACGACCAGGCCGCAGTAGATGATGAAGATGTGATCCTCGTGAATGGAAGACCACCACCCGCCACGTGGAACAGCCCACTGAACATTCGTCATCCGACACACTCAAACTACGCTGATATTAAAATCCTCAAGTTCATTCTGTTTAGATCTTTGTTAGTCAAAGAGACACATTACTGATGCTTACGGATGCAAAATTACGTCCAAGATCAATTAAAGCAGAAACTACGGCTTGTAATACTCACGTACAATAACAGAGCGTATCTTCCAAACATTCTTATTATAAAAGTTAGCTGATTACTTTTTGTAGATAGTTGTTTCTCAAATAATCAAATGACTTCAATAAGTTACGCGTTTTGATTAGTATCCAAAAATATATATAATTTTCTTATGTGGGGAGAATGCATTTATGCCGTGCAGAAAACGAGCAAGGAATATCTACTGAACTCCCTCTCAAATGACTTCATGCCTGGCCTCGTGGCTTGGCTTCATTAAGGAACTTGGCTTCTTTATTCAGGGTCAGTCAGGCATCCCTCTGCATAGAACCACGCGAAGTGAAACGGCAACTGTGTTCCACGCGTCCTCTTTTCGTATCACAGTCCCAACAATGGTGTCTTGTGAAACAGCACCAACAATGGACGCAAGCCGACTTCTTTCGAAAATACACCCCCAAAAAAACGTATGATAATTATCACCATCCTACGGGTTTAATTAATGGGTTATTGTCCAGATTATTTTATTTGAATTAGTTGCGATTTTTAAGTGTATTCTTATTCTATATGTATTGAATTGAAACGTAGAATAAGTTACCTTTGTAAATATGACGCTGTTAGTAGATATTTATATCCAATTAAATCATGTTTTGAGATTGAGTTTGGAGACAGCATCGACTCAATCTGTTCACTGTCATGGATGATAGGTATATAGTTACGTTACTTTACAGCCACCCCAGTTGAATTGTACCCAAAAATCTCCCTCTTCGTGGAAATTTTTTCATGTTTTTGGAGGATTTGTTTAAATTATTTTAGCTTTAATAGTTTGTCATTTTATTAAAATAAGCCTAAAATCACCGACAAATTAGAAAACAATTTATAAATGACGTAAAATTAGAAATTTACTTATAAAAAATGTAAATTGGAAATTTACACAATAGACACAGGAAAAAATGCCAAAATATGGAACAAGTTTTCTTAAAAAGAAATATTTTAGGTAATAATTCACACCAACTCATATAGAGGTAGCTATGACGTAAAATAACCGCCCTAATGACGATTATGTATTATTTAGACCAGTAACTTCCGGAAATGGTCACTTTGCTAATCGATACTTCACTCACAATAAATGGATATAAAGTTATTTACAACAATATTTCTCATCCAATATTAGCCAAATATGTACACTTTAGACAAACTGTTAATCAATATTAAGTCAAATATTACATAAATTTGTTTAGGTGGCTAGACAAATTATGTGCAACGTTCTTTTCGTCTGGGGTGGTGAGTTTTAATTTATCAACCACTTGAGCAATCAATAATGGCTTCATCAGTAACAGAATGGATGTTGCCGGTGCTTTATACCCACGTGACAAGTTCAGCTGATTGAAATCTATTGCTGCAGATTGATTTTGTGTATGCTTACACTATTAATATAGCCGTGATCCGTGAATTAATGACGTCAAGCCCACGCCGGATGTCAGCTGATGGCTCTATTAAAACCCGCCACTCTGCTCCACGCATGCCAACTTAAGCCTCCTGATTGTTAAATATTAGGGATTGAGAATATATATAGGAAATTATGGCTGTCAAACCTTTCTTTTAGTTAAATTTTGAATTCTGTGAAATCTCAAAAATGTCGAGTATACAACTTGGATTGTAAAAATTAAAGGTTAGTAAGTTACACTTAATGTATAGTTTTAAGTATAAACCTTGTAGCAATAATACAATTTGCGCTTTTATTCTTGGTTTGTATACTGATTAAATACAACTAACTAAGGGAGAACTACTAAAAAAGTTCTTAATTTGTTCTTAACTTTGGGTTTTGGGCAAGTAATGTTACTAAATGAAGTAAGGTTACTATCTTTCAAGTTTGTATTTAAATATCAATTTCACAATATTACTTATTTTGGTTTTCGAGGTTATGAGCTCACTTTCTTTTTCAGTCTTCATTATTTTCCAATTTTGAGTAATTAAGCCTTTAAATTGATGTCTGACAATCAAATATTTTTTTGGAATTTCAAGCGTTTTTTCAAACACCTATAATCGTTCCACTTTTTAGGGCAGTGAGGCCTACAATTTATTTTCCTACTTTGTATTAAGTGCAAGTAGACTTTTAACAAGGCATACGCATTTATTGTTTTAATATGACTTTCCTCTGGAGTATGTTTTAAATATAGTTTTTAAACAATTAATTGTTCTTTTTAATACAACTCTATAGTTTTTGTTTACATCTGTCTACTCAAATTATTGTATGGCATTGTATAGCTATTACTGTACTTGAGTACAGTAGACGTTTCCAAAAGAGCTCCTACAAGAATATAGTTTATGTCATTTGTCATAAAGATTATTTTATGTATGTAAACAAGACCCATGTCTCATTTCCTAAAGAAAGTACTTGCCAAAAGCTAATTGCTTTGTCACCTTGACGATTTTTATGTACGTAAACACTTCATGGCCCAGCAACCTTTCAACAATCGGTACTGGTCCAAGTGTGTCAGTAGTCAGTCAGTGAGCTAATCTCTTCCTGACCTTCAACTTGACGCCAAGAATGTGACGCGTGCCAAAGTCGGTGGTCACGACCTTTCTTCCGTTAACTCGTGACCTCTTAAAGGTTACCGATGCCTTTCTGTACTAGGCATTACCTACTTTTGTAAAAACGTGTAGAAATACATTTCTCCTTAAAAATAAATGTATAAGGAAGTCTAATATTGTGACTAGCTGGTGGAAACCAAACACAATCCATGAAATAACGACTAAAAATAGTCTTTATTTAGTAAATTTTACTAAGATATGGAAGAAAGTGGTTGTGTAAATTACATAACCAATTATACTTCAATTGTATTGGCAATAACTAAGACAAACACTCATCTATCTTTTACAATTACGTACGTGTATCAGTCAATCTGTCCAACATGTAAGAACTGCACGACAGATCAAGCTTTCATTCATCAGGCTTTGGTCTCTATAAAGTTGAATAACACGACACTTTTACAATATAACAAGGTTCACACACATCAACGATTATATTAAAACTAAAATGTAACTAATGAAAAAACAGCATGCCGGCACGCACTGTGGGCATGCGATTGACTGGAAAATGTATTCAATTTAATAGAGACGAAAACCAGATGATGGATCACTCGATCTGAAACGCGTCGTCTATTTCTAAAATGTTGCTCAGATTGTTGATACACGTAAGCAATAGTTGATCATAGGTCTGGGGCTAAAATTACTGATTATAATAGCTTTTACGTAAAAATAATATAAAATACTGTAAATCCTTCTATGTTGCATACCTTGTCAATGTACTGTAGTAAAGAAATAACAATAATAACAGGTTTTGTAGTGACTAAAGTACCTGTACATTCAGGTTGTGAGTTTAACTGGACTTGTTCATGACTATCAAATTTATAATTTCTGTATTCAGCTCATTTATCCACTTTTCATCTGAATGCACATTGATAAAAACGGACTCTGAACGATTAAATGACCAACATTAAATATGCGGCCACCCACGCTCGAGCTAGCTCTAGATATGCCAGAAGAATTAAGTAGACAGCAGTTTTGAAAGTGGTTAGACTAGGTTGGATAACGTTTTAAATCGGCGAAACTTCATTTTTTGTATTGAAAAATTGGTGCTGAATTTAGTCCGAAAGGTATAGATTACCTCTACATTGTTGTCTGTATTGTGTAAATAGACCACATTTTATTATTATAATAGAAAAACTCTATAATAAATATGTCTATGAATCTAGGATATCGTCACCTGAATAATTGTCATTTTATTGTCATTATGGTCTTTACAAAATTTGTCAAAAATATACTGCTTTACAGTGTACATGAAATAAATAGTTGTGATGTTCAACACAGAATATTCTTTTAATGTAAACAACGTTAAGTCAAACGATTACTGTATCCAAATAGCCTTTAAAAATGGAACAGAGGATTAAAATTGGAACAATTAAGCTTTAAATAAAATACAGATCTGCAACTAACATCAGTATTGCCAAAGTAAAAACACAAATAAATACATTTATTTGACTAATCAGATGTTCACAGAGATTAATGAAAACAAAATTAAAACAAACGCGCAATAAATTAAAAAAAAAACTGTGAGTATACAATTAAATGATAATTTCACTCCTGAGATAAAACAAATTCTTCATGACGAAATGTGAAAAATGTATAAGCTAAGGTAGGAGAATTTAAACATTTTGCTATTTCCAAAGAAAAACAGCAGAAACATAAGCATGTTTTATGTTTAAGAAAAGTGATCTAGTGAAAAATAATAAATAACATAACATAAATTATTCCCATCTTGAGATTTATTGCTTAAATTTCGTTAAGTTAGTTCCAGAATGAATTTATTATTAGTTTTGACAATTTTAACCTTAAATAAATATTTAATGTTTCTGTTGCTGCCTAAAACTTGCAACAGTTATTACCACAAGATAAGTTTTAAGAATATTATAATTAAATAGTTTTTTAATTAGCATAATTCGCGTTGGTACATATACAGTACAAGTAAACGTCACACAACACAAATTTATTACAGTATATACAAGCACAAAATGCACAAATATATTACAATACAAGTACAAAATGCACGAATATTATGGTGATCGATTTTGGTGAACCACACTCACCCTCCTCAGACCAGAGGGATTCACAAAAGAATGGAAAATGGTGTTCAATAACTTAATTTATAGGCCTATGATCACGTGACCCCATTGGCTGGAACCGTCAAAATGGCGGTTGCTGTGATATTATTGGTTATTTCCTACTGGCTTTTACTTCTCTTATTTTATTCACTGAAAATACATTATTAAAAACTATTTCGGAATCAAAATTAACCTGTTCATTCATTAATTTATCACGATCCTTACATTTTTCTTTAAAATAAATAACTCTTCCCAAGCATTCATAATACGACCCTTCTTACAAACTTTTAGAATATCTACATTTTCATCTATTTTATTTAACTGTGGGTTTGAATAAAACCATTTTCCATTCTCTTGTGAATTCCTCTGGTCTGAGGAAGGTGAGCGTGGTTCACCGAAATCGATCATAATATTCATGCATTTTGTACTTGTATTGTAATATATTTGTGCATTTTGTGCTTGTATTATAATAAATTTGTGTTTTGTGACATTTACTTGTACTGTATGTTTAAATGACCCTTAAATCAGCATATTTAAGTCGTGTCATCATTTGCAGACTCACTGAGAAAAGATAAACAGAGGTCGCTTCCTTAAGGTAACAGGGAACGCCTCAGTGGCAGTTACCAGTAGTATAAATCTTCATAAATGTGTAATAATAATTACTAACTTCACGATTTGGAGGGATATATGTGGAGTTACTGACAACAGTGCTGGTCCTTCCATTCATTAAGATAACTGGAAAACTAATTAATCAACGCACATTCAGGTTGACCAACAAAGCGTATTGTTTGTGACCTTTGTTTCATTCTTGTCTGTGGCAGACCTTCAGAAGAATATTAGTAATAGCACTTTTTATAACAATTTACGTCCACTGACAAATATAACAACTTGAGGGACCACACCTCACGTTACATACGCTCTATTATAGACAAAATTAACATGCCTGTTCTAGTTACGGTTCTATTATTGACTAAACCGACATGCCTGGTCTAGTTACGGTTCTATTATTGACTAAACCGACATGCCTGGTCTAGTTACGGTTCTATTATTGACTAAACAAACATGCCTGTTCTAGTTACGGTTCTATTATTGACTAAACCGACATGCCTGGTCTAGTTACGGTTCTATTATTGACTAAACCGACATGCCTGGTCTAGTTACGGTTCTATTATTGACTAAACAAACATGCCTGTTCTAGTTACGGTTCTATTATTGACTAAACAAAGATGCCTGGTCTAATTGTGGTTCTCTTAATGAAAACCATAATGCCTAGTCTAGTTACGGTTCTATTATTGACTAAACAAAGATGCCTGGTCTAATTATGGTTCTATTATTGAAAAACCAACTGCCTGGTCTAATTACGGTTCTATTATTGACTAAACAAAGATGCCTGGTCTAATTACAGTTCTATTATTGACAAAACCAACTTCCTAGTCTAATTACGGTTCTATTATTGACTAAACAATCATGCCTGGTCTAAATATGGTTCTATTATTGAAAAACCAACATGCCTGGTCTAGTTACGGTTCTATTATTGACTAAACAAAGATGCCTGGTCTAATTACAGTTCTATTATTGACAAAACCAACATGCCTAGTCTAGTTACGGTTCTATTATTGACTAAACAAAGATGCCTGGTCTAATTACAGTTCTATTATTGACAAAACCAACTGCCTGGTCTAATTACGGTTCTATTATTGACTAAACAAAGATGCCTGGTCTAATTACAGTTCTATTATTGAAAAACCAACATGCCTGGTCTAGTTACGGTTCTATTATTGACTAAACAAAGATGCCTGGTCTAATTACAGTTCTATTATTGAAAAACCAACATGCCTGGTCTAGTTACGGTTCTATTATTGACTAAACAAAGATGCCTGGTCTAATTACAGTTCTATTATTGACAAAACCAACTGCCTGGTCTAATTACAGTTCTATTATTGACTAAACAAAGATGCCTGGTCTAATTACAGTTCTATTATTGAAAAACCAACATGCCTGGTCTAGTTACGGTTCTATTATTGACTAAACAAAGATGCCTGGTCTAATTACAGTTCTATTATTGACAAAACCAACTGCCTGGTCTAATTACGGTTCTATTATTGACTAAACAAAGATGCCTGGTCTAATTACAGTTCTATTATTGAAAATCCAACATTCCTGGTCTAGTTACGGTTCTAATATTGACTAAACAAACATGTCTGGTCTAGTTATGGTTCTATTATTGACAAAACCAACACACAAAGTCTAGTTAAGGTACTATTATTGACAAACCAACATACTTGGTCTAGTTACGGCCCCTTAAGTAAAACACGACACGTTATTTGAATTTTCAATTCTTCTTGAAAGTGTCGTTTACTGTTCTAATAGTATAGTTACCATGGTTCCTAGAGAGTGACAGATGGTGACTAACCCTACCGCGTGGAACTGACCTTTGGTTCCGCATGATGTCTGCAGGGGTGTCGTGCCTGTCGCCAGGGTCCAAGGACTTGATGTCTGATACACATCTCATGTATCGAACACTATTATCAGACCCTGTCGTACGTGGCGAATGTCCTGGCGAAGGATCACCCTATAACTGACCAAGGTATGGTTTATTTCCGGTTTATATAATTCATAATAAAAACGAGACAAGTTAAAACTCGTCGTAGTCAAATGGGATTTCATGTTATGGGATTTCATGTTCCAATGAGACATTAGTTGTTTTAAACTTTGGAGTTGTGTAAGTATGGTGAGTGAGAGGGTGTCTTTAGTTTTATTCAAAGTGGGTAGCAAATTAAATAACTACTTATTTATAGTTTATTATATTTTATGTTTTTATATTACGCTTATTGATAAGATATGTATGGCGATTGACAAAGACGAATATAGATGAACGAGTGTAACTAACGTCAACTGTTAGTTAAGATGTTAACTAAGATATCTACAGTTTAGTGTGGAATTCAAATCATTCGGTATTGTTCTGATTTGTTAGCAGCCTGATAAGACTCAATTCTCTCTCCTGTGTAACATGCGAATCCTGGCAACTGTATACATGGACTCCCGTGACATCTCTCGTTGTGTCCACATCGATGGCAACCATTATGCGAACGGAAATTCGGTATTAAGAGGATTTATAACGCAGCCAATCATCTACAGTCTCGTAAACACCGTGTTTATTATTATGACGTCCTTTACACATGAAGTATTAAACAAAATACTAAAAATCAGATAACTTACAATAAAACAAAATGTTTTTTTACTGTCAGTCAAATTACTTTGTATAAATATTTTAAATGATAAGTTTACTTTAGTTTTTTTTTTTTACTACCCTTCACATATTTTTCAGAGCATTTTCTGAATTTATCAAAGTTTTTGGTTTACTGACATAATATTGAAAAGCTCACCTAAAAAAGAAGTGGAGTAAAAAAAAAAAAACTACTGCCGTTGTATTACATGAATAGGTTTTATCACATTAAGTTAACTAGGAACTTCAAATAATAATAATAATAATAATAATAACAATACATCTTTATTTGCCATTGGATAAATACAATCATAGACAATGTCAAATATACAGCAACAGGCCAAGTCATTAAAAAGTTAGATTAACAGTGAATCAAAATTAAAAAAATAAGCTTCAGGTTGTATATCGTTAACATGTTACCCAAAAACAAATACATAAATCAATTACAATAAAATACGGCTACAAGTTAATATTGTCAAGCATAAAAAATTCCTGTAAAGTGTAAAATGGATTTTCTAAACTCCAACAATAAAATTTGTTTAAAAATAGTTTTTGGTCATATTTATTGATTAAAGGCAAGAAAAAGTTGTAAGTTTTCAAGCTTTGAACGACATGGCTATCAAGTGTTTTTGTAAGTCTGTAATATTCTATTTTTGCATTATTTTTCTGTCTAGTATTGTGGCTATGTGTGTAAGATGTGAAGTTAAGTAGGTGAGGGTTTTTAAAAACATAATTCACTAAATCAAACAAATATAAATTAATAACGGTTGGTATTTTTAAGGTTCTGAAGAGTGGTTTACAGTGTTCTGTTAAGCTAGATTCAGAAACTACTCTAACCGCTTTTTTTCACCTCGCTCCTTCCTAACCTTCTACCCTCCTTCCACTCACCTATAAATACTCACACCCTGCCAACTTTTACACACATATATATATATATACACACACACACACACACACACACCCACCCACACACCTACACACTTCATCCGATTACATTACACACACACATTCATTATAACGCTAGTTATTTTGTTATTTGCTTTCAGTATTGGTTTATTGTTATTATTTGTTTAGTCTAGTTAGCTTTAGTCTTTTCATTGTTGAATTTTGAAAGTTTATATTAGTTTAATTTATTTCATGTTCGTTGTTAATATTTATTTACTTTACCATGTTAGATTTCTATTGTTTGTTATTTTTTATAGTCATATTGTTTTTTCATAAAATTGTTAGTGTTTAACAGTTATTTCTGCATGTTTGTTAATCTTTGTTTAAAAAGGCATTGCCGTTGGTTCAATAAATAAATAAATAAACCGCTTTCTTTTGTAAGATTAAAATGTCTCGGATTCGTTTAGAGTTCCCAAAGAAAATTAGGCCATATCTAAAGATGGACTGAAAATATGCGTAGTATGCTGTTTTTACATAACTAATTTTAACGCAATGTGTCAAACGTTTCAAAAGAAATATTAGGCTACTCTAGATAGTCGGCATACAATATAATCAATGTGTTGATTCCAGTTAAGGTTTTCATCAATGAAAACACCCAGAAATTTTACACAAGAAGAAAAATCGTTATTATTGATACATGTATCAATGGAATTGGACCTTAAGCTAAACAATACATTTTTGGTTTTGTCATTATTTAAAAGAAACCCATTCGCTTGAAACCACTCAGACGCATCTAGGATGGTATTTTGTGCTAATAATGTAATGTCAGCAAGATGTTTACCTGTATTAACAAAGGTAGAGTAGTTTGCATATAATATGGTTGTGGTTGATATACTTGAAGGTAAGTCGTTAATGCAGACTAGGAATAAGAAAGGTCCAAGAACGTACCCCTGTGGATTGCCATATTGCACGGTAATTTCATGGGACCACTCACCATTGATAAAAACTTTTTGTTTCCGATTGTTTAGATACGATTTAAAGAAGTTAAGGGGGGCACCTTTCACACCATAATAAGATAATTTATTTAAAAGATCATTATGTTCCACGCAATCGAACGCTTTGCTTAGGTCGCAAAAGGTAGCCTGGGCTAAACCTTTATCTTCAAATGTTTGGAGAATTATTCTAGTAAGTTTATCAATGGCGTTTGATGTTGATTTGTTTCCTTTAAAACCAAATTGGGATGTGCTGATAAAATTATTAATTTCAAAAAAATTGTAAATTTGATCGAAAACTAAAATTTCTAACAATTTGGACAGAACCGGAATTATAGCCACTGGTCGATAACTTTCCACCTTGTCTCTTGGACCTTTCTTAAATATTGGACAGATCCTTGAGATCTTTAGAGCGTCAGGAAAGAATCCTTCATCTAAGCAAAAGTTAAAACAGGTAGTGAGAGGGTTTACTACGCTTGGTATCACATGTTTGATGAAATTGTTTGTCATGTAGTAAACTTCATTGCTGTCCGAGCTCTTAAGTCGTTTAGCAGCGCCAAGGACTTGAATGGGAGTTACTGAGGTAAAACTAAAGGTTGCCGGACTAATTTTAGTGCGATTTAAAAATGCATTGCAGCTATGGACATTAGAGGCTGAGTTATTTACTGTAATTTTCAAGTCCGAAATTGATTTTTTGCAGAAATTATTAAAATCATTTGGAGATAAACTTATTAGTTCTTGTTGTTTAGACCCCCAACTACTCTTTATGACATTCCATGCAGCTTTACATTTATTTTTACTAGTTTCTATGTATTTCATATTGTAGGCTATTTTCGCTTCCTTAATGGCTTGTTTGTATTGCTTTTTATAAGTAATAAGACTTTCTTTTATAGCTTTATTTTCTGTATTTTTTGAGGCTTTAAATAAAAAAAATAATTTGTCCTTCATTTTAAAAAGGTCTTGTGTGTATCAATTTGAAATATTGGAATTAGCACTTTTTGACCTAAGTGGTTTTAATTTTTGAAAATAAAGAATATTGTTTAAAATGATTGTAAATAAACATTGAAAGTTCCGGTCAGCCCCTTTTCCGTGGTTCTGTAATAAAAGGTGGTCCCAATCATAGGAATTTAAATTTTGGGAAATATTATTAAAAAGGGATTTGGGAATGACGAGTTTAGAATTATTGTTAGAGGAGTTACATGCATGATATTGTTCTTTACAGTGTTTGGTGAGAGTAACGAGAATGCCATCATGGTCTGAATAGGGGAAAGGGATAATTTTACAAAATGCTTGATAAACTGAGGCGTTAATAAACACATTATCCAGGCAATTATTGCTTCTGGTTGGAAATTTATTTAAACAATAAAAGTTGTGCTGTCTGAGAATATTTTGAAAAGTATTAACTATTTTTTTGCTTGTGTTTATGTCAAATTAAGAGTTTAAGTCTCCTCCTACAATTATAGTGTAGCTGGACCACGTACACAAGAATGTTAGAAGCGAATCAAGAGACTGCAGGAATACATTTGCATCACCTGAGGGAGAATGATATAATGATACAATTATAAGTTTGTTTTTTTCACTAATAGTGGCAGAGGCTTCAAAATGAAGTTCTTGGCAAAAGGAGCTAATATTAAAGTTATTTACATTTAGGTTGTTATGTGTGAATATTAAAGTGCCTCCCCTTATATGCTGGGTCCTACTATAGGAAGTGGCACAATGGAAGTTCTGAGGACTAGTTGTGGCAGCCTCCTCTTTACTCAGCTAGTGCTAAGAGAGACAGATTACCCGCACACAAAATAAGTCGACCAAGAGACTTTCCAATATAAGGGTTTTGCCATCCAGTCCCTGAATATTTACAAACAATATGTCAAGTGTAATGTCCTTGGTGTTTAAACTACTTTGTAAATGTTGTAATGTTTTTTGTTTTGTCTGTAGTGTAGTGATTATACTGTTCGGGTGAGGGTGTAAAAGAGAACTATTTAAGTCGACTGCTTTGTAAGTGTATGCGGGGAGTTTAAATTAGTGTTTTGTGTGGCTCTAGGAAGTTTTATCTGTGATCAAACTATGGATCACATAGTTAATGAGCACCCATTGCTTTTTTCAGGAGGGTTTAGCTGGTTTTAATCCAGTTGGAGAAGCAGGTGTTGAATGGTTTAGAAACCTGGATTATTTAGCTCTGTGATGGGAGATTAATATTTAAATTTAAAACACATTTACTTTGTTATATAGATGGCGAGCCGGTGGCCGAGCGGTCGAAGGCGTCTGGACTTTGAGTTTGGGTTAGAGATAACGCTGATTCGAACCCGGCCTAGACTGGATATATATTTATCATTAATATTCACCTTGTACTGTTGTACTGTACCGGTTCAGCTTGGGTTAGAGATAACGCTGATTCGAATCCGGCCTAGACTGGATATATATTTATCATTAATATTCACCTTGTACTGTACTGGTTCACCCCCTTACTCTGTATAAGTTCCTCACAGATATCAATAGTCTATGAAGACTGGCCAGAGTAAAGTTAAGAAGGAGATCGGCCTCTCCTTAAAAAAAAGAAAAAAAAGATTTTTTTCTTATATTTTCCATTTGTTTAATTTTTAAATCCTTTATTAATTTGTTAGTTAGCTTATGAAGGCCATACGATATATATATATATATATATATATATATATATATATATATATATATATATATCAAACAATCATAATTGAAAATAATATGAATATAAAAAATGCCAACAAATCCAAAATAATGTTATGTAAAAATCAACTTAGGGGAAACTGTATGATATTTGATAAAGTTGTCAAGTATTATGTATTGTTACTTATTATATTTGCTTGGTTATCTTTCATTTGAAAATAACGTGGATTTAAATATTAAGGTGCTTTAGGAAACAAAACAATCTGGTAAGTTATATACCACCAGTATGATTATTTATTGTACGGGGGAATAAGTTTTTTTCCGTAAAAACAAACAATCATTTAAATATCATTACCAATTACCATCAAATACGAGTAAACCAATTTACTCCTGTGAACATTCCTTATTCTGAAGAATCCCACCAATGGGATGTGAGATCCCTTAAATTAATATCCAATCACTCGACGCACGACCGTTTGCCGCTTAAGCAAGACGCACGACGCACGCCTGACCTTATCATACTTTGACACCGACTTGACCTTCGACCCGTCTTCCAATGATAAATCGCCTGCAAGTCTCGCACAGTTCATTTATTAATAAAACTATTGGCAGGCCAATATTTCACACCAGTATTTACGCCGGTTAATTATATCTGTAACTACTTCCACATTCCAGTGCAGACGTAAAATTCCTGAGAAAGGTTGTAATTGACAGATTCAAACCGAACTAAAACTGGCATTGTTAAGGATTTTGTCTAACAAATTCAGTACATATGTAAGATAGCTAAACAATAGTGCAGTCTTTTGTTTTTGAGAGACCTGCGTGATGACCATTTCTACCAAGTTTCGTTTACTTTTTGGATTTAAGTAATTTTTTTTTGTAAATAGGCTGAAATTCCACTACGAAATGAGTCTAAGTTTGTAATGTGCAATGTTAAAAACGTCCTTTAACCAAGAAGGTGTCCTCTTATGACATTAAGTCTATGTTAGAACCATCTAGATATATGATTGTGCGTACCAAATATAGGACAACTTTGTATCTTTAAGGCCTTATTGTCTTATATATAGTGCAAAAGTCAAACACTGGCCCCAGCTTTAACATCTTCAACCCTCATGAAGTTGGCTGATCTTAATTTTCAACCCTCCTTTGACAGTACTTAAATGTTCTGACAATCAAGATCAACAAGACCCTTTTAAGTTCCTCAGTGATATTAATACAACCCGTTATAACTCCAAACGATTAAAAAAATTATTAACGATCTTAAATAAATTATTAATAGAATGTTTTTGTATGTATGTTAGTAACAGAGGTGAATAATTGTGAAGTCTTAGGTTCCACAAACCGGTATCAAGTGATGACCATGTTAAGTTTTGTAAAATAACTTTTCCAATTTCTTGAAAGTCATTTTACATAATATTCATACAAAAAACATTAGTAATGTGATACCCTTAATTTAGTATTTTCAATTATGTTTTAATAAATTTAATTCATTCTTTAAAAAGGTATTAAGCTCTAAAAACTACTAGGTTCTGATTTATAAAAATAAAAAAAAAACAAAAAAAAACTGGACATCATGAAAGTTAAGAGTATAAGTATTGGGCGTGTTTTGTTATTAATAAACACATTAAAAACGGGTAAAAAAAATAAAGAAATATAAATCACTGTTTTAAGAAAATTTTGTATTTCGGGAATTGACGGTATAAATTAGCCAGTTTGTTTCGTCAACCAGTCAAAACCTCAAATATGGTATGCACCAAAATAAACAGAACTAAAATTAATTGTAAGATTTTATTGAAGTTTGACAAACATATACAAGTAAAAGGAGGAGGAATTGGTTAGACTGAGTTATTAATTTGTTCTATATAATCATCACTGTGTTACTAGGTGGGTTTATGTGAACATGTTGCTGAAAACGTTAATGGAGTATGTGACAAACTTAGCCCACCCGCACATTGAAATCCCACATGAGCGAAATAATGCTCTACGAAAAAAGTGTTCTCTGCCGTAGTTATCTCTATGTCAGCAACAACTTGCCTCAAACAAGAATCCTAGTTCTCA
>JAQJVL010008146.1:0-20909 GCA_035578905.1 Stictocephala bisonia
TTTCTAACTATCTTTATCCTTCTCTTTCTATCTGCAACACACGCCACTATTAGAATACCTAGTCTAATAGTATGCCAATAAAATTGTCCAATAACTTATCTGAGACCATTCACTGTTAGATAGTAGCACAGGCTTATGTTTACGACAAATTTAATTGCTTTGGTCTGTATGTGTGTTTTTAAAGCCCGTCCTAACCTCAATAGTGAATGTAAAGTAGGGGCATACTGACAACATTGATTTAGCAGTATTGACTAAGTGGCTTGTATTGACTTCAAAACAAACACAGACAGTTGGGTTGTTTATGTGCTATGGTTGGGGTCCTACTATTAAACAGGTTTTACTAGGGGAACCCATGCATGCTTCCCGTGCCAACGCCGTCACTCACTGCGCTCGTGACACCTCAACCCTCCATATGTAAGTTTTGACTACAAATATTAGTGTTACACGTTGTTAAGTAACACGATACTATTACATTTATTTATAGTAGCTCACTCACTGCACTTTATTTTCACTCTATTTTTAGTCTAAATATAAACATCTAATGTTATTATTTAGCCTATTGAAACGGTTTTCATTTTAATTAACAGCTTATGTTTACACAAACACAGACATACATTCACTTTTGATGTTTATAATTGAGACCCATGCACCACCTAACGAAGGAAGTCGCGCTGTATCGGGGAATGGCTCAAGTCCAGACAAGTGATAGGATCACGGGCGGCACTCGCAGGGTTAAATTATAATTCAGCAGCTGAGCAGAAAAAACTATTTATTGCCAAAAAGAAATTAATAGCACTTAGGCAAAAGGCCACAATAGCAATATTACCATGAAAAAGCAAAACACATTAAACATATATTTAGCAAAAAACATATATACCACATATTGACAAAGAATAATTGTTCATATCTGCAAAAATACAATAAAATCAAAATAAATATCACAAAATGAAAGAATTTACATTAAAACAAATTTTTTAAAGGTAGAACATCAACTCATCCGGCAATTTAGTCCACCTCCTGTAATTCTACCGAACCCACGAAGTAAGACGGTGTTCCTGCCGGAATCTTTTGAAGGTAGAACATCAATTCATCCGGCAAATTAGCCCACCTCCTATAATTCTACCGAACCACGAAGTAAGACGGTGTTCCTGGGAAGCTCTGAACTGAAAGAATTTTAAAACGTTATAAAATAAATTTCCTTATGGTGTAAAGTTTAAATTAAGAAAATAAAAATAAACTATAGGACGGTACCGGTTTATCCGAAAATTACTAAACAATAAATGCTACACAAAAATTAATAACTAGGCCTAAAATAACAGATTATTAATTTTATAACAACAATTATTAAACATTTTAACAGTAAAAAAATATATAATATTTAAAAACAGTTGATAAATATTTAGAAATGAGATAATACGTAACAATAATAAACTAAATATTAATTAATAATAACAATAAATTTCACAAAAAAATTCAAAAAAATAACATGTTGAGAGTAAAATATGGCCTCTTAATCATTGTTTGCCTGTGGTTTCATGGCAGCAAAAGTGTTTACAGTTTCCTTTTTTGCTGCTAGGCCATTGATTTTTAACACAAAAAATCTTGACAAAATTTTTTCTTCTGTTACCAAATTGAAAAAAAATTTATTCTCCCTGCTCAGCCAATGGGGACAAAAAATAACTGAGCTGAGGACAGAGATTGCCACCCGAAGAAGTAAAATGGGCAGTGGAGGAGCAACATAACTCTTACATGGTCCCCAGGCCAGCACATTCGAAATGGCAGATGGAACGACGACGGCAGATTGAGGGTTAAAATACTATACGAGGACCCCAAACTAAAAAAAACCATTAGAATAAAACAGTTACCAAAAAAAAAAAAAACAAAAACGCAAATTAACAAATAATTAAGAACATGAGCTAACAAAACAATAAAGGCTAATTTAAGGCTATACAAATTTACTAACAAACCAATTAGGCTTAAAATTAAAAAAAATTAACAAACTTACATTTACAGAGTTACAGGAATATACAAAACTGAACAGGTAGACTAGGTATTGAACTATATTCTGGCTTGAAAATAAAAACAATATATTGCAAAAATTAAATTGGTATTCGTTTAAAACCGGGACTTAACAGACTTTGTTAAACGATTGGGCTATAAGCGAACAATTAAACGTTTACACTAATTAAATAAATACCAAAATGCAACATTTGGCCACATGGTCAGGAACATAAACAAACCTAGGAAATGTAAATCAAACCTATACACAAGTAACAAAAACGGAAATGAGTCAATATAAAGAATTATTACTAAACAAACATTTTTCACCAAAAGGGTGATTAGGATTTCAAAACTAAAACAAATTAATCAACTTACGTTTATTTCAGATTAGCCCGACAGCTTAGAGGCTCGGCTTAAGAAGGAGTGACAGTCTGTCGAGAAGAAAAGAAGACGACAAGCAGCTAGAAATACCGGGAGGAGGAATTACGGAACGACCAGCGTCTGAGTCAACGGCCACGAAAGTAAGAGCAGACAGCTCAAGTACGATATCAGGCAGCCTCGTAAACGAAAACGTAGAGCTAAAAATGTACAAGTCGAAAAACCCGGTACATAATTCATATAAAACATCCGTAGAATCAATCAATCTTTCTCTCTCCAACATTAATAAAAATCTACAACCTTCTCCGTATTATCATTGATTTTATACCCACACCTAGATTTCTCATTCAATGTTACATATTGTGTCTCAAACTAGTGTAAACAAACTAGTGTAAACCACACCAAAATAGTCCGATGATAGCTGTTGAATGTGAAGCCCCCTCCTCACTTCTCGCCCAGCAATGTTGTCTAATATAAATTCATTGAAAATATTAATGATTTGTCTAAACAAATAACATAATTTATTATTGTAAACAAATGTGCATGTCTTGGTTATATATTTCGTGTTACAATTACAAATAAAACAGCTATTTAACTTGATAAACGATATTTAATAGCATTATATATTTATATTAATATAATGTTGTACACAATTATAGGATTAACACATATCATAGTTAAGTTTACTATTACCTTTTAGAGGACTTTAATTAGTATAATACAGTTGGTTTGTAAACAAAATTCCAATTAAATTGACAGTATTGAACATATGCATACTTGTCATAGATGAAACATGTGGTTGGGTGGTTCTCAGAGACGATATGGCAACACCGCGTAAAATGTCATCGGACTATTTTGGTGCGGTGTACACTAACAGCTGTTTTTGTGGTCCAATGTGGAGTGCCCCATGTAAATGTAATGTATTTAAACCAGATGTGGTTGCGGGCCTCACTAACTAACCAAATTCCAGGCACAATTATGCCGATTACATAAGATATCTATTCTAGGTTTATATAATCAAGGGCACTATTAAGCACCGTTATTAACATCCCAACAGCTGTTAAATTTCAATAAAAATCATTATTCACACTTGAACAATTGTTATTTTTTGACAAATTTGAATCTTTACGTGGTATTTTTATGGCCTAAAATGTACTTTGAGGGCTTCCCGTGCATTTCAGGGTTAAAATATTGAACAATTAAGACATTGTTGCTTAACTATAAATAAAGGCAAATTTTCTGACAACTAAAAGGTCAAAATTGTCAAGAAATAAGGGAGGAGTTACGTTACAAAAATGGATTCACGTATTATAAAATGTGTAAGGATACCATATGATTGATATGTTTTTAATCTCTCCATGTTCTAACTAAAAAAGGTAAATGTTCTATTATGCATGTACATAGATATTAGGTAGCAGAATATTACGTAAGCTTTAGTTTATTACGTAGCATTATAACTCTTCACGTTAATGAAGAAGGAAAATGGTCACTAATGTCCCGTCATATCGTCTCAGACAAGTCGTTGTCTTCGTTTTACCACCACCATGCATTCCACAAATACGAATAAAAGAACGTACGCATAGAAAATCACTTTATTTCTTTACGTTATTTATCGATGTTTGCTGAATAAGTTTGTCTTTTACAGTTTTCTACCTCTCTACGCAATAAATTCATATTATGTCAGATATATTAGTCAAAGACGTTTAAAAATACAATTACTTGTTTCTTTAGTGAACTAACTTTTGAACTTTAACTTTTTCAAGACTCAAGTTGTGTTTTATTACAAGAAAAAAAGTTACTAAAACTATTAAATTTATCATATTTCATATAATATGAAGATGTGAAATATTGTCTGTTATTACTTTTTGTTGAATGGGTTTTACAGTAATCAATATAGATGAAAAATGTTCGTACAGTAATAATATTTGTTACAACTCGAACGAGTCGAACGAATTAAACGTGTAACAAAGTATGAAACCATATTAGTTAACTGTGTGTAAAATAACTATGTGCTTCAGCTGATACTAATCGTATACCGATAGCACGACTTCGTTCGATGATTGGATCGCTTAATATGTTTCCACGAGATTCCGAGCCTATCCAGCAAACTTAATTATGACGTCACAGCTGGGTACTGATGGGCTGCGATTTGAGGGTTTTGTAGCTAACAGTTCGATTAGTGATAGTTAAAGAATAATATATTAGATAAAAACATGAGTTTATATGATATGTAGAGAAAAGTTATAAAAAATATGAGTTTATATGATATGTAGAGAAAAGTTATAAAAATATGAGTTTATATGACATGTAGAGAAAAGTTATAAAAAATATGAGTTTAACTGATATGTAGAGAAAAGTCATAAAAATATGAGTTTATATGATATGTACAGAAAAGTTATAAAAAAATGAGTTTATATGATATGTAGAGAAAAGTTATAAAAAATATAAGTTTATATGATATATAGAGAAAAGTTATAAAAAAATGAGTTTATATGATATGTAGAGAAAAGTTATAAAAAATATGAGTTTATATGATATATAGAGAAAAGTTATAAAAATATGAGTTTATATGATATGTAGAGAAAAGTTATAAAAATATGAGTTTATATGATATGTAGAGAAAAGTTATAAAAAATCTAACCATGTCATTTTGGGTATGATAAAACTGAAAGAGCTTAATCGATTTTTCATTCGTATTCAAAGACAGAAAGGCCTTTTTCAATATAACAACAATATTAACAAAATCCATTTAGTAGCAATAACTACAAAACAATAAAGGTCAATGTGTAAAGAACAGTCAACAGTAATTTAGCAACAAATGTAACTATACAAAAAAAATTTACTGACAAATAAATAACTAATATGAAACATCTACAAATAGACCATACTATAATTATAAAAACGATTGAAATAAAAAAAATAATAATACAACATATAACTGAATATTAGCCATGAGAATACATATAACCAAATAAATAGCAGTGTTAAGAATAGGGCAGTCAATAATAACAACAAAGCATGCAGTATTTCACATAATCGTAAGAACTAAGTTGGTTTAGAAGAAACTAACCAAAATATTTGGTAATAGAAGTAATAAAATTACTTTATGATAAGGTCATAAATACACAGCCCCTCACCGAAAACTCATATCAAATACTTACAATATATAGGGTAATACGAACGTAATGTATATTTGATATCCAACTCATTATAAATCTCATTGCAAATCTTTGATTTGCAAATATCAAAATTGTGATAGTGTAATATTGACAAACTTCTCTCTCAAAGCCCCCTTTTCGACAAGAGTTTCCCCACTACACTTAGTTGTGGAAAAGAACAGCATTTTCATCCAATATTCACGTTCATTTACCTTGTTTGTTAGGAAATTAAACCTTTATTTTTCAATTCTTATACCCATTTCAGTTTTAGGGGCAATGAAACCATTTGTTCTGACTGTTCGAGTTTAAGAGGAAATAAGGTTTCAGATGATATCCCTTAGTCAGTGATAAATATATACTGGATCGTGTGGCCATACATTTTGACTTTTAAAAAAATCTTTCAAAACTAAAAGAGAAATTATCTTCAATTTGTTAATCCATTTGCAAAGTGCAAGATTATCTTTCAGTTATAACCATTTTTATATTTTTAAACAATTTGATTTTGCGTGCCCTTATTATATCATATTTTTTTGTTTCAAAGCCGAATATTAATTAATATAACACCACTAAAATATTATGTTTAGTTATCTAAATTTACTAATGACGTTTTATGGTGTATGTGAAAAATTAGTTTTGCCTCAGAAGATGAATTAATAATAGAAGCGTGAAATATTCTAGATTTTCTTGTCATTTGATCTCAAGACCCAATTTCTGCAAAATTTGAAGTAAATAGCTTGTCAGAAAGTGCTTTAGTTGGATCAGTGACTCGTTCAGTGAATTTAATGGGAGAAATATATGAATATAGTATATAATAACCCTACTATGGACTATTTTCTTTTTATAGAAGTCATAAGTAAAATAAAGAATAGCATCTCGTAATCATATCGTAGGCTTTAAAAAAATAAAGAATTCTTAAATAAACTTCATTTTTAGAGCTCGTACTAAAGACACATTAATTAATGTTCATAAGATTGAATATTTCGTCGAACAGAATAAAACAGTGATTGTAATACAGGTTTGCTAGGAATATTTAACAAACTGACAATTATATAAATAATTATGATATTGTTACAATAAATTTATAGAACTATTTCAGCAATATTTTTTGTCACGCATGTTTGAAGGTCACGTCGTCTCGTGAAATAATATAAACAAGCAACGTTTTCTGTTTAATAACTTAGCATTAACGAAATATACAGATTTTAAAAAGGCAAGTGTAATTTTTTTATTAACATTCAATTTTATACCTACAGGATTTTTTTCTTACCTGCGTCTAAATATAACGTATTTTGCTACGATATCATCATCATCACATTTTAATACACAAATGTTTCGTTGTTAGGAAAATATTCTAATTTATTTGGAATATTAGCAAATTTAAATATAATAACATAATATTGTTGAAAAATATAACGAGCAAATAATAATTGTTATTATTATATTTATATAAACCACGTTAAAATATTACATGTCCAAACAGCTGTCAGTAAAGTTTAACAAATATGTAAATGACGTTTAAAATGATTTACATTTACTGTATAGTTCCTTTATTATTTCGTAATTTGCTATATTTGAAGAAGAAACGTGCCTTCATTAAACAGTCAATTACTCAATAACATTAATTTGTTATATTTGTAACGTATTACTTAACAGAGATATCAACTTTATATCACACGTAATTTATTTAACATTATTTTTATTAGGTTTTTTCAAATAGAATATAATTTTGTCAAAAATTAATTTGTGCATAATTTTATCGATAAAATTAAAACTTTAACATGATACAGTTGAGTAGCATTCTTTTACTAAAAGTCTCTGGAAAAATTTATATATTTTTTATCAGCGTGGTAGCTCAGTAGTAAAGGCTTCGAACTGCGGAGAGGAAGATCCAAGGTTCGAATGCCAGGCTGATTTAAAAGTCGGTAATTTCTTTGTTATTAAAGGTCACGCACAGGCCTGTAGGCCCAAGTTTTTAATATAAAAAAATCTACTTCACTTAAAAAAATGATCTAAAGTTTAATAAAAATGCTAATTAAGAGAGTTATTCTAATCACGCATGTTTAACATAGTTATGTAAATGTACATTGCCACACCCTAGAAGGGTAGCAGGGTAGTTCCATTCGTTATTCACGGCACCACATCGTGACAACCATCCCTCAACGTCAGAACCATGAAACATGACCGATGGCAGCGACAACAGAATTTGAAACGAAGAAATGATAATGGACACGTGTGTTTATTTCTGGGTAATGCATAACTGTAAAGATCTGGTTACCTGTTTTCATGAATTCAAACTTATAACTATAACATTTAGCTGAAATGCCAGCCAGTACTCTATTGAGCTTGGAATTTTATTTAACTCATTATAATAAAAATTACATAGATCTACAATTTGCTCACTTAAAAATTATTATTTTTATGAAATACATATTTTCCAGTGACAACCACGTCAAGGGCATTTCGCCCATGCTGTGACGTGGCATCCTCAGAATCTTTTATTTTTCGATCTTATTCCTTTTCGATAAATTAACCTTTCATTAAAACACATGTTTATTAATTTTTAATTGAATAAAGTATTTGTGTTTTTAAATCAAAACAAATATATGTTATCGTAATAAAATAATACAGAGATAAAAGTAAATAGAGGTCACAAGAGAGCTTATTGAGGGATTCGACATTTTAATAATAACAATTTATTTAGTACTAGAATAAAAAATATAACTCAATAATAGAGAATATCAATACAATATTATCTAAAGAAAAACATGGAAAATATATGAGAAATATAATCAGCTTTCAGAGAAAAAAATATACTAAATTATATATTAAGGAAAACCTACGAATGGCCGCTGGAGTTATATACAATAATTAAAATCCAGTCACTTCACTGCAATACAATTAGAATCAGGAAAAAAATCGCTTTTCTAAACTCTGTGCTCATTAAGGAGGTGATCATGTACTCGTTCTATGTAATAATAAGTAATGAGTTTTTTTAATAAAATTATAGAAAATATATAATAATATGAATGACTAAGATTATTTAAAAAATACACTAAAGTATTTGGAATTTCGCGGTTTACGGTCAACTGAATATATTCCGTAAAACAATACTATATTTTCTCGATTAAATATTGCATGTTATTTATTAGTTTTGTAGGTCTATCTTTACAGTAAATACAATTAGCTTATAAATTTGACTTAGATCATCTGTTTATAAAAATAATGTTTAATATTTCTTTTATATACGTAATAAATAGGATATTCATGATTAAATTAGATTTAGTTCGAAACCATCCATTTGATAAACCTAGCAGGTTACAATGTAAACGAAAATAAAATATTTAACTTAAATTCACTCTGGAAAAATTTAATATCCTTCAAAGTAAGTTTTTCTTTGTAACTATCATAACTTAGAAGTTGTGGGTCTTGTATATTCACCTTACGTTATAAAGAATTTATTGCAAGTTATCAATTCCCTTCAATATACAGGATTTTATATACTTCTCTCATGTCATTATATTTAAACATTTTTATGGCACATATGTTTTATGTCCATGTCATTAGAATATGTATTAAGATGCCCATAGTATAAACATAAAACTTTACGAAGAATATTTTAGCTGTCAATATAAGTCCGATAAAAATACTAGTCTTAGCAAGCTTGTCTTTATAGAGAACCATTGAATAAACAAGGTGGGATCTACGTCACAAAATGAATATCGTTGCTGAGTATATATATATTTAAGTTTCCGACTACCGTATGTGGAATGCATAAGCTTAAAAAATAGTGTATTGGCAATGGCATATACATTAGAACGATATTTTCATGGCCCTATTGGTTATCACACCATATCAATAAGATTCACTTCACTTAATGGAGGCAGACCCTAAGAATCAGTATCTGAAAAAGTTTTAACTTGCGCCTGCTGTAGATTAGAGAATCAATGAATGTATTATGTAATACATCTACAGGGTTGGGCAGCATTCTAGAATGTATTTATTAACATCAAAAGAAATTTAATGAAACTTTGTAGTTATGTACATGTCCTTATTCCAAACATTTATACATATTTTACTTTTTTCGCATAGCCAGGTGATGACCCTTAAAAATCTTTAATGTAAGCCTACTTCGAGTTATACCACATTTTAAAGGTCTTTGTTGTACAATACAAAAGTGTAAATCTGAGGTCAAACGGATGATCAATTAACTAAATACAGCGATTCAAATAATTTATATCATTTTACTAACTATTCTCAGCTATGCGGCTGTTTATTTAACAGTTTCATGTCCCTGTTGCTGATTATGTTGTTGATTGTTAACAGTCATAACAAACGACTGCATTATAAAAATAGTTATGCTATTTAACTAGGATAAAAATAAGAAAAATTTATCAATAAATATTTGACACTAGGTTTACCTAAAATAGTTTAGGAATATTAATATAATAATGAGTTACTTATTTTCTGTGAAATTTAATTTCATATATTAGCTCAGATAAATTATAGTTCTACGTAGCAATAGATAATAATTGTCTTACCGTTGTCTTAGGCAATGTTAGTTATATGACATTAAATTATTTGAAAGGCTATATTTTCTGACTGGATCATCCTTTTGACCTCATGTTTGCACTCTTGTGTTTTACCAACAAAGACCTTCAAAATAAGGTATAACTCGAGGTAGGCTTACATTTAAAATTTGTAAGACTTCCTTCATGGGCCATCCCCTGGATATGCAAAAAACAAGTAACATATGTCTTTATATTTGGTATAGAGAAATGTAAATAACTATAAAGTTTCATTAAATTTCTTTCAAGGGTTTTCAAATTAATAAATACATCCCAACCTTGTATATAATTCCGCAAGCGAATCGGATTCAGTGAAATTTCTCGAGCTAGGAAGAAGGTAAGATACCTTGATTTGATTAGTTTTAAAGCATATGAGCCAAGGACTGTGGGAAACATATCGGAATGTAAAAATATATCTTGGCTCCACCCCACTGGCTCTAATGACCCAACGAATTTAAATCACTACAGTATCACAGTCTAATAACATACAGTCACAAAACTTCCATTGTTCCGCTGTGGAGCTAGCGCGACGCTAGCGCTCCAAGTAGCCGGACAACACAACTACACCATAGTACCTTTGTATTGTGTTGTACCCATTCGAGTACAGTAGTATTGATCCACCAACCACTCATACACGTAGAGTGGTATTGATCCATCCATACATTAGTATGATACAGTGGTATTGACCCATCCTCCCTCCTATACTAATACAGTATTATTGACCCGATTCACCCATGCATGTTCTATTGCACATGTCACTTTTGTTCCTTGCAAATAAGTGGAATAATGATAACAGAAAAAGAACCAGGACAGTTATAAAAAGAAGTTATTTTTTAGAATTTAATGATCACAGCTGTGAATGTAAATAATAGTGTAGAAATAAGCACAACTGTCGTCCCGCCAATAGGAGCGCTAGCGTCGTACTTGTCACTAATTTTTAACGAAATGTCATAAAACTGTGTTATTCTTTGACATAAAACAGCTGTTTATGTTTATACTGTTTATGCTGGTACAAACTTGGTTTTCTTACTTTCTCCCATATACGTTAGCATAGAGAAAGTATTGTGATCATAAGAGCCATTTTTTACAAGTTGGTCTAAAAATCCATTTTAGGGTACCCTGAACCCAAAAAAATGTTTGGGGTCTGACCGTATGTGTGTCTGTTTGTGTATATGTGCAGTTCGGTGGAGACCAAACGGATTGATCAACTTTTATGAAGATTGGTATGTGGGTGTTTTTAGCCAATATCTTCAGACCATTATTTCACTTTTTGAAATTTTAGATTTTTTATTTTTATGGACAAAAACATACAAAAATGGAACTTTTTCAAAAACAGCTCCATCGATTTTAATTAAATTTTTAGGAAATATGTAAATTACAATTTAAAATATTTTAGTAAAAACCTCATGTCTCTAACCTGTCTAGTGTTTTTGTTATGGGGAAAAATATATGGGATATGGGAATCGAACTTTAGATTTTTTTCAAAATTTAGATATTTTAGTGTTTAATATGAAGGAAAGTTTGTGCAAATTCTTTGGAACCATTTATTTAGTGTGGATTTAAAACTGTCTATATATTTTTACATAATAAGAAACACCTGTTAAAAACAATTCTAAATAATTTAATTATAGCCTTTTAAATGTTACCTACTAATGTTAACGCAATCACACATCAAGGCCGAAGTTCGATGTATCATGATCGCAGTGAGTGGGACTTACTACCAACCTGCAACACGAGTGGCTGTGTTGGCACGTGAATTGTGCAAGGGCGTTCCCTTTTTTATTTTTGAAATGTTGTAATTGAAAAAATAAAATTACTAGCAGAATATAAACAGTAAAATATATAACTAAATCCCTCTATATTACACCCCCTCCTACTTTCTCAATATTCCACTCTTCTTACCTATTTATTTCTCCTCACTTTATACTCTGTTCTAAGTATCTCTATCCAATAATCCAAGCATTGTTTACCAACATTATTTAGCTGTACATTGAAGCAGGTCCGACATGAACATGTATGAATGCAGTTACATACAATTAATGCTGGCACGTACACATGTCATCTGCAGCAATACAACACTGTCATGAAGCCGTTCATGAATATTCAAAGTTCAATAGGAAAGCTGACTTTACCAAGTAATAATCATCGTATATGAATAAAGTTGAAAGTAAAATTAATGTATTCATTCAGTTACTGCGTAGAGGATTCTGTTGTTTGAACGTTATTTATTAGCATTGGATTGTTCATGATATGTAGATAAAATGTGGAGATTTCCAATGCTTTGAGTGTTTAAGAAACAAACACAACGTTTCGACAGGTATAACAAACTCCTGCCGTCTTCACGTGTACTTACTAACTTAGCCTACATCTAAAACAAAATTTTTTCTCCTTAAACCGTACTAAATCAGAAAAGATTTGCATATTTTCACAAATTTTGCACTTATTTTTGTATGTCATTGAGTATTTGGTCTATTTAATAACTTGCTCTGTGTTTTGTTGACTGATTTCATATTTTGCATTTCTTTTTTATTTCATATTGTGTATTATGTTTTGTATAATCATTATATGTGTGGTAGTTTTTTAAGACCTTTTGACTTTCAACAGTAATCTTTAGTATCTAGCATGCAGTATTGAGTCTTTTTTTATCTACATATTATATTCATGATATGTAGATAATATTTGGAGATTTCTAATGTTTTGAGTGTTTAAGAAACAAAGACAACGTTTCGACAGGTATAATAAACTCCAGCTGTCTTCAGGTGTACTTACTAACTTAGCCTACATCTAAAACCATTTTTTCCCTTAAACCATACTAAATCAGAAAATATTTGCGTATTTTCACATATTTTTCATTTATTTTTGTATGTCATTGAGTATTTGGTCTATTTAATAACTTGCTCTGTGCTTTTGTTGACTGATTTCATATTTTACATTCCTTTTTATTTCATATTGTGTATTATATTTTGTATAATTATGTTATGTGTAATAGTTTTTTTAAGAACTTTTGACCTCCAACGGTAATCTTTACTATCTAGCATGTAGTATTAAGTCTTTTCTGATTTAGTATGGGTTAAGGAAAAAAAGAAAAAACATTGTTTTAGATGTAGGCTAAGTTAGTAAGTATACCTGAAGACGGCAGGAGTTTGTTATACCTGTCGAAACGCTGTGTTTATTTCTTAAACACTCAAATCATTGGAAATCTCCAAATATTATCTACATATCATAGAGATTTCAATTTAAATTTACATACACGTGAAAAAATATCGAAATTAGGATCCGTCTATCTATCATAGATGTATTGGAATTAATGCATGTTATGTTATTATGATTTTCAATTGTTATTTTAAGTAGTGGAAAGTGAAAAGATTAATTTAACTATCACCAGCCAAACACAGTCACAAAATATTCATAATTCTGCGTTTTATGAATATTATTATTACACCTAGATACCATATTGTTTAACTCAAATTTATGTTGTGTTATGAAAATAATAAAATATATTAATTTTCTCATAAATTAGAAATATTTTAACGTAACCATGAAGTATTGTCCAATGGTAATAAAATTGACGCTGTTATAGTATTAGTTATGTTATAGTAAAACATATGTATATATTATTGAAAAATACACAGTTTCAATTTGTTATATAATATGCAGGATGAATATCATGTATGAGAATGCTTATTTGAAGGGTACATTTTTTAATATTTTCTTTAAAACAATAATTTGTAAACTATCTTCAAAATAACTACATTGTTTCAAAAGTACACTTTGATATCAACAATACCGAAAAGTAAAACTGCGTATTAACATTTACAACCTCAATCAGCCCCAATTCTTGTTAAAAAGATTCAGTTTATGACATTTAGTTATTGTTTATATCAGTGTTACATATATTCCATCAGTAAAGTTAGTTTATACAGGCCATCAATTAATAGAGAAAATAAATAATTTAGAAAACAAAACTACTGTTACCTCCCCTAAACGTGTTTCAGACACTCTAACTTAATAACGTTATTGTTATTAAAAGTAGAAATATTTTGAAAGAGTAGTTATTGTCATTTAATTAACATTGAGCAAATAAAGTTATCACCTTGATTGTATTCCTTACATTACTGCGATGTTTATCGTATCAGTTATGTAACACGCTCGTTATAGTTGCAGCTGCTTATGTCAAAACATTGACGTTTAAAATTTGTAACACTTAATAAATTGTATTTGTTTTTTTGACAGTATTATATTAAAACAACCTAATTCTGCTCGTAATTATTAAACTAACCCTATTTATACAGAAAACATTAAAATATTTACGCACATTAATTTGAAAATATTTTAAAATTTTTAATTTGGAAATATATGCCCGTTACCAAAATTTAAATTTTTAAAGAACCTTTTTATTTTGTCGAGTATACTTTTTAACGTCATAATAAGAATATCCACTTTTATATGAATGTTTTTATTATTATTTCTTTTTAACATTTATTTATGATATATTTACGAAAGTATTTTGAGATAAAAGTGTAATGTCTGTAGATGAATGAATGTAGTCTTTGTTACTGTTGTTGTTATAAATAGACATTCATCTACTGTGCAATATTTACAGATTATTATGGGATATGACCGACATAGTTTTGGTCTGTTTCCGGAAAAGCCACATTTTCAATGTCCTCTTTTGGACAACATCCAAACTCTGACCACCAGCTAGCTAACTTTAACTTCTCCAGTAGGGTTCCCGTCTACGAGATGACATATCGCCAGCGATTTCTAAAAGACTCGAGTTTTACCGCAAAATGGCTTATATATTGTTCTTTTAGTCTTTGTAACAATTTATATTAGGGCTACTAATAAAAAAATTAATGAAATAATATAATCATTTAGTGCCCTTTTTTATCTAGTTCTACGACATGTTTCGGAGCTTAGACCATCATCATATTGGCTATCTTATAAAATTAGTAACTTGTTTATAGAATCAAAATAAAATAAAATATATAAATAAAACTATTAAGGAAATAGATCATGTTTCACATTCATAAGTAAGTTCGTTCGGAATTTGTTTTAAATATTCTTAATTAAAAAAATTGATTATATGTAAACAATATAAGATTTTTAGTTTATTTTTTAAATATTATAAATATATATACAAATTTTCAGTAGGTGTCATTCAGACATCTTTATTCATATAATTTAAAATTGTTGTTTCATTTCTTTTATATTAATAAAGGTGATAAAAACGAAATCTACAGAAGAATCTGAAATATATATATGGCAAAAAGTACCAAAACATTTTCTAAATTCACATATAATTACAGATAATCCAATTTTTGAAAAAAAAGCAAAACTTTAAAGACATTCTGAATAAAATTACTCATGAATGTGAAACATATGATCTATGTCCTTTATGTTTATTTCATTAAATCTTAATTCATTTATGTCCTTATTTCTTTATACCTATATCTTTTATATTTTCTTCATATAGTACTGTGATTATATTATATCAATGTTTCTTGTAAATATGTTAACATTAGTCTAATGTTTTTTGATGGCACAAATAGACTGATACAGGGTGAGTTTTATGTCCTGACATACCTGGATATAATTTAAATGGGCTGAGACATCAATTTGAGACCTTGACCATACCTATTATAACATATTTTACAAAAATTTTTCAAGTTATTAAACATTCCCCCCCTTTTCTAAAGGGACAACTAAACATTTTCAAATGCAAACCCCTATCATGTGACCTCTCATTTTAAAGGTAATAAAAGAAGAAATCCAATGATGCAAATTATAGGTCTCTAAGTTTAATTTAAAAAAGTAAAAGATTAATTTACACTAATTAAACCATTTATTTTCTTGTCCTGTTATTCGTTACATGAGTTAACATGCTTTGAAATTTCCCTTGCTCTTATTTTACAAGTTTCAACAATCTACTTTTGACTTTCTTTTGTGAACTAATTACTTGCATTTTTATCAGTTCGTATTTTAGGTTGTTAATAACTTTATTTAAAGTTTAATTTTACAAGTTTACAACGTAACAAATTTTGTTTTTATAAGTTTATAATTTTAGTTCAAGTTTATTTTTCTGAAGAATAGTGTTAATTATTCTATTTGAATTACATTTATACACATTCTGGAAAAATATACCCAAGCCAGGAAAGGCTCCTATAACTGGCGAAGAAAAATCATTAGATGTTATGCATAATCGATTTTTAATCCCACTAAAATGAAGGGTCACGTGACAGGGGGTTGCTTTGAAATGTTTGAGTTGTCACCCTTTTTCCATCTTTAGAAAAGGGGGATAAAATGTTTAAAAAATTGAAAAATAAAAAAAACTGTATAATACGGTAAAGATTGATATCTCAGGCCTTTTAAATAGAACCTAGGCGTGCCAGGACATAAAACTCAAATGTCCTAATTTACATTTTGTTAATGTAAATTAGTCTTTTACTCTTTTAAATTAAACGTAAAGACCTGTAGTTTGCATCTTTGGATTTCTTTTTCTACTACCTTTAAAATGAAGGATCACATGATAATGTGTAGTTGCTCCCTTTAACATTTACAAAAGGGGGAAACATGTTTAACAGCTTGAAAATTTGAAAAAAATTGTTATAATAACTATGGTTAAGGCCTTATATTGATATCCAGGCCGTTTAAATAATATCCAGGTGTGGCAGGACATAAAACTCACATAATTGATTTTTTAAATGTAAATTATTCTTTTACTCTTTTAAATTAAACGTAAAAACATTTAGTTTGCATCATTAGATTTCTTTTTTTATTACCTTTAAAAAAGTAGGGGTTCACATGATAAGGGTTTGCATTTGAAAATTTGTAGTTGCTCTCTTTATGCCCCTTTATAAAAGGGAGGCAAACTTTTAAACAGTTTGAAAAGCTAAGAAAATTGTTATAATAAGTATGGTCAAGGTCTCACATTGATATCTCAGACCGTTTACATAATATCCAGGTATGCAACCTGTGCAAACCTCACTCTCTATATTAAACATAGTTAAAAGTAGATGAACATGACTTTGGAGTTAGACTGAAATGTACATAGTTGTTTCTACTGGACATTATCCATGGGTGTTTCTCTCTTCGACCTTCCTCCATTACTTTGGAGTTGGACTGAAATGTACATAGTTGTTTCTACTGGACATTATCCATGGGTGTTTCTCTCTTCGACCTTCCTCCATTACTTTGGAGTTGGACTGAAATGTACATAGTTGTTTCTACTGGACATTATCCATGGGTGTTTCTCTCTTCGACCTTCCTCCATTACTTTGGAGTTGGACTGAAATGTACATAGTTGTTTCTACTGGAAATTTTTCATGATGTTTCTCTCTTCGACCTTTCTCCATTACATCTTACACGTCAACTAACTTAAACAATGACTCTTTACCTCTCAGTGAATGAGCATTTTGAGTATACTGTCTTTCTGAGGACCTTTAACTAGCTGGAACTCGGCCAAAACAACTTTCTGCAGAAGATCTAACTGGATTGTCCAAGTTGCTCAGAAATCGTAGTGCGCTTAGAATTATTACAGTTTTTTTAATGTCTCCGTTCACTCTTTTAAAGGGAAAATTTTTTATTTATTCTCATTCTTGTTAAACATAATTAATCCGTAAAATGTAGTCTACTTTGTCTGCTTTCATAATTTTAAATAATTGTTATTAGGTTATTTTAGTTTGACTGTTATTTCACACTCTGTCTATATTTCAGTCAATAATACATTTTTTATTAAGTGCTTTTTGCTGTCACTGACCATATTAGTTTTAAGTCGTGCATGTTACTATACTTATTTGTTTGTCCTAATGTTATACTCTTGTACATTGTTTACATTGCCGTTGGCTCTGTTATCAATTAGTTATGTGTAGTTTACTATGTTGAAACTGTTAAATAATTCAAGTTCTTATGATAATTTTGATTAATATTTAACTTGCTTGTGTTGCTGAATCTAGTTTTGATTGCTAGAAGTTGTGTGTGCTTAATTTTTTCGCTATCTATTGTTATTTCTACTAGTGTGTGCACTCGATAATATTGATATTTGTAAATATGTATTTTTTGTGTTATTTGTTTATTGCTGTTATATGGTAATATTTATATATTAAACATATTTATATAAATAAAAAAAATGTTGTATCCGTTGGAACAATAAATAAACATAAATTAGAAATATGGTAGCTTTAAATATTTTTCTCGTATTTATTTGTATTATGTAGGCTTACATTTGAACTTCATTGAAGCCATCGTCAGATACAATCAAGGCTATAAAACGTAAATAAATCAAATGTCATATTCAAAGTTTTTAGAGCTTTAATAAAATAATGAATAATTTGCTTGTATCATTCTGTTAAATGTAAAAATAGATAAAAAAGTAAGTGTCGAGAATGTGTGTCTCTGTCATTCAATAGTAAATTTGGTCTGTTTTTTGTAATTTATAAATTTAAAGATGTTCTAAGGTCGAAATTTTATATACATGTATGTAGGATTCAATATTTGTTGAAATAAGTTCGTAAGTGTGACCAGAAATTAAGATAGCATATACTTTGAATTTTGTAAAGTTGTAAGTGGCTTATCATGTGCATCAAATTTTGTCTTTTAAGAACGTCCAGTTTTGACAATAATTACAGTTTAATTTTTTAATACCACTATTATCAAATTTCTAAAATTATTTGTTTTGATTTGTTTTATTTTTTTATTTGTGCTTTTTAGTAGTTTCAAATGATATATGATATCCACTGTGTATAAGTTTATTGTATTATACGCTTTCTTGAATCTAAAATTGAAATCAACACAAATTATACTTTATAGTGCAATACGCACATTGACAGGATTTACAAAATTTGATCCTGGAAAGACCAATAAACTGTCGTATATGTGGAATGAGAGCTGTCGTCCAGATTAGCGTCAATGGATGGGCCAATAACAGGAATGGGCCACTCAACTGACAGACAAACAGGCGGAGTGGCCAATGTACACCACCAGTCAATGGATGGGCCAATAACAGGAATGGGCCACTCAACTGACAGATAAACAGGCGGAGTGGCCAATGTACACCACCAGTCAATGGATGGGCCAATAACAGGAATGGGCCACTCAACTGACAGATAAACAGGCGGAGTGGCCAATGTACACCACCAGTCAATTCTCCTGGGCAAATGTCGCAGGGATAGTTTAGTGCATTGCCAATGGTACAGTTAGTGCGGAATGATACCAAACGAGTATTGCATCACATACATTTATTGTAATTTTTGAATAGCCATATCAAATAAAATTGGTGGCTTTCGAAATTCACTTCTGGCAATTTTAATTGGAGCACTATATATAGCATTTATTTGAATAAATAATATAAGATTTTGATTTTTATCCTTATCAATAACACTTCTAATTTTAAGACCTATAGTAAAATCAAGTGTAGGAATGGGTGAGACAGCTTTTAGTAATATCAGGCTAATTTTATGGGCAATTCATATTTATATAGAAGTTTGTGACAACGATTTTGAATTTAGATATATTTTAGGGGTAGATTTTTATTTTTAAGTATGTTCGACTAAGATATCCTACATTATTTTTTATATCAGACCTTGTCAGCCAGCTACCAGACCTTGGTTAGCTTTTATATTCAACGATATGTTTAAAAACATTGCAATATGATATTTAGAATTTTATCAAACAAAGTGTATATAAAAGAGTTTTAGTAACATCAATTTTACAAACCACGTTTATTACATTTAGGTTTGCCCTGCCTCCTAGGTGTATGAATATTTTGTACATTTCTATATAACATTGATAAGGCCTTAAAGACCTTGAGGTATAACGACCTATTTTTAAAATTTAAAATTTTCCTAAACTGAACCATATCCCTCAAAAGTTTCAACTCGGGGCAAGTAAAAGGGTTCAAAACAATTGGCTTGAATTTTTTGCGGTCGAAAATGTAGGGTTATAGTTGGAAGAAATATTCTATTTCAATAAGTATATTCGGTACAGGCAGTTGCGGGGGTGGTCTGATACACCCACCATATGTAGGACAGTCGAACATAGAAATCAAATCTGACATCAATTATCCGTCTTATTATAAACCAACGAACCTTTTATCGCATTGCGTAAAATAAGTTAAGTTGTTACTGCTTCAGAATTATATTTATAAACTTGCTCATTATCAACGGTACTTGATATTGCTGTGAAAATGTGGTTGTTCAGTGGCTAATGCTTCGCACTGCGGAATAAATGATCCAAAGTTCGAATCTCCAAATGAACTAACTCGTTGAATAAAGTTCACTCATGGGCCAGCAGGCCCATGTTAAATAGTGAGTGAGGTTTTTTGTAAATGAGAAAAGGAATATTTTCCGTTAATTCACTACTACTACTACTTTTCCCGTTACTTCACTACCACTACTTTTTATCGCAATCACGGTTAGGTTAGGTTAGATCACATTAGGTTAGGTGGCTACTAAAGTTGATCACAAACTGGTAAAGCCAATGATTGACTTACCGCTGAGGGCGCTCTCCATGCGTAAGTTCTTGTATAGCGATAAGATAAGGTCAGCGATATCGGATTCCTAGTGGAAAAGGAATACTACAGTGGACTTGATAGTTATTGGGGAACAGTTTTTAGAGCAATAGAGTATTTATCAAGTGGTAGTGAATTAACGAAAAATAATGTACTGGTAGTGAATTAATGGATAACATCCAAAAAAGTTATATATGTCCTTAAAGATAGGGGTCGTCAAATATGATATTTATTTGAACTGTAAACAATGTAATGTAAATTTGGAGTAATTAAATATATAATGGAATGTATATACCACAG
>JAQJVL010008147.1:0-20906 GCA_035578905.1 Stictocephala bisonia
GCATTGCCACTAGGGGCGCTGCGTTGCCGCTAGGGGCGCTACGGTCGACATTTGTTATAGTGTATATGATGTTAATTTTATATAGTATAAGGACGCCATATTGGATGAGGGAATTTTTGGGGAGGGAATTTTCCCACGGGGTGTGGGTTGGCGCGGGCGGGAAAAGACGCCATATTGGATCCGGTCGCCATATTTTGTATTTCATGACGTCATATTGGACAAAAAAAGTGCATTTTATATAGTGTAACATGGAAAAAGTTAGGTTAGGAGTGAATTTAATATAGTATAACGTGGGAATTTGGCGGGTAATGTGTGGGGAATGTGTGGGAAATGTGGGTAATGTGTGGGAAATGTGGGAAATGAGGGAAATGTGAGGGAAATGTGAGGGAAATGGGGGAAATTTTGTGGGGGAGGGGGTGGGGGGTTGGCAACACTGCGCGGCCATCTTGGATCCGGTCACGTGACCAAAAAAAAGTGGGTCTCAAACCAGCAGAAAATAACTACTCCTGTTCATAATGAGTACTGGAAGACATCCCTCCAAATGACGCCTATATAGACGTTCGAAAAAGTAATTATCAGAAAATACTTTAAAATCAAGTATCCATCCATTTAACTTAACATCTAGCCTTTTGTGGATAGTCCTATTTAATATAGTACAATTCCCTTATTGTTCAATTATTTATAGGGAAGATCACTCCACTCTTTCTAAGCAATAGACAAATGAAAGTATATTTAAAATTGATATAAATATATATTTTTAATTATTACTATTCAGTTATTTATACATACAAAAGTTTATATTTGCGGGGAAATTATTACATTCCTCTACGTTATTTATTATTGATTTATAAACAGTTATTCCCTGGCATTCGGAATGGAAGTGGACATACCCCAATTTACGCTTTCTTCTCTCTGCTCGAAAATTCTCAAGTCCCGGCGTGTGTTCACGTGAGGCTGGAAGTGGTCCCGTCACTGCTCCCGGTGCGCTGGTCCTTGGCTCTTCGCCCTTGATTTCAGGCTTAGTGGAGTCCTCTTGGCTGTCCTCTTCTTTATTGGCCTACCCTTTGATATCGGGCTTAGTATGATTCCTTTTTCTGTCTTCTTCATTCTTCACCCTTGGCGGTGGGCTTAGACCTACTCCTTTTGAAGCTCTGCTTTGGGATTGAGTGGCAGTCTTAAAGTCGAAACCTGAAGCTGGTGATCAGGCTGGCTAGTTCATCTCCTTTGGCGTCGGCCCTTTAGTGTTTGACAACTGGTGGTAGATTAGACCTCCGTTATACTTGGAGTGCCTGCAGACTATATAGACATTTCTTCTTTCTTCCCCAGACTTGACAAACTATCTCTAGATTCCCTAAGCCCTAGAATCTAGGGAATACTTTTACATCTGTAAAAGTATTATAATTGAATCCAATTACATAATCATCATTCCCACAGATGCTTGACTATGTAAAATGATTCTCAACCGTTCACATTTCCTAACTCAGTTCCTGTCTCATATAGCTTACACTATGTAAACTATTTCCAAGAACATACTTTGATTCTTGAAAATCTAACCTTTTTTAAATTTTAAAACGCATTAAAATGTCTGTAAACGAGGTACTTTATATATTTTTAATTGTTACTAAACACTATAAAAAACAACTCTTCAAGATCTAAAAACAGTGATAAAATGGCTCTTTATAATGGGACTACATTTTTTTAATACACTTTATATTCCAATATCTAATTAAGGTAACAATTCAAAAAAATACCTATTGAAATGTTTTAAATTAAAATAAAGCGAGTAATTGTATAGTTGTCTTCTAGGAGGGACATGAAGATTTAATATTGTCTTGGGTAGTTTCAAACCAATTAAAACTAAGAACTTTTGCTACGGTCGTTTGGTTTATAGAGTAATTTATATTATTACATGTATTTTTATAATTGATTTTGGACAATTAATTGCACGATCATTATTTAAAGTTGTATATTTTAAATACTCGACTACATTATCTTACCCAGTGATAAAGTTAAATATATGTTTTTAATTCAAATTGTATTAATAAAGAAATATTAGGATATATGTAATTCTACAACGTTATTTCATATTAGTATCTCATTAAATAAGAGGTGTCTCACTTAGGGGCTTATAAATCTAAGTTTTTATTTAATTACAACTTGCCGAAGTTTGGCATATCATAAGCATTTTTGTATAAATAAAAATACTAAAATCACTTAAATTTACTTAAAAAGAGATGTTTCATTATATTTATATAGTTTATAATATATTATTCCATTCACATAAAAGTGATCAAGAGATCGTGTGTTAACATTAAGACGGTAGAGATAAACATTTCTTATTCCTATATCTGTATGCCATTTTTTTATTTTTCTTCAGAAAACTATTAACTCTAAAGATTAATGATAGTGAATTAAAAAAATTATCCAGAATGTGGTTTAGATAAACATGTAGTATACAAAAAATTATTTGATAATGATAATAAATGTTATTTGATATGAAACTCTCACTAGAGAAAATGCTTTGTATGAAATGATTGAAAAAAGTGATCAAACATTTTTTAATGAACCTTCACAAAGGTGTTAGAATTAGGGATGGTTTAGTTACCTCTAATCATCATGCAACTATTGAATTACTAATTGTGATAAACTTATATTTGCCATCATATATATCAAGACTTACTACCCTTTGGATGGATGTCATCGTTAGATGATAGTTAAAATATTATTTTATTGATTTTAACAGTTATTTGTTTAGTTCCTAAGAGTAAATTCAGGTTAGATAGGGTACATTCTAAGAAAAATTGGTTCGTATATTGTCAGGTTTAACATGCAGCTTTGCGGAATCTCGTTGAAGAAAATCGTTATAGCTCTACTATTAGTTTCCACCCCATAAGATTTTTTTCGTGATCCATCAAGGAAGTAGAACATCTCCTCTGTAAGCAAGGACTGTATTAAAAAGCAAAGGACTATATTAACTCTAGGGAGTCCTTGCTCAGATGATCTTCGCATTTGTAAATCATCCACCAAAATAACAAATCTTCACTTTTTGGCGTTTCGTCTCTGTACTAATAACATCCTACATATTTCTTTGGCCATTGTAATTTAAAAAGGTGTTTGGCCTCACAAAAACTCTCCATCCACTGATCACTGTCCTCTGCCATTTTTAAATCTGCTACCATGATCTTCAGGTCCTTGAGAATTTGGCTTAAAAATCATGGCCCCATTTTTCCTAGTGTCCTTATTATGTAATATTTTTCCTAAAAGCACAGTTTACCTTAATTTCTTCTCTAAACATTATCTGCCAATAGTAATGCCACTGCAATATATATATATATCTGACATTATCTGCCAATAGTAATACTACTGCAACATACACATCTGATATTATCTGATAACCCTTATAGGATTAGATTAAGAAATGCTAATTTGAGTTCTGTACCTAAACCAAATTTAACGTTCTATACAGGAACATTTAATTTTATAGCACCACGTATATATAATAAATTACCATATAGTATCAAAAGTGAAAGCAATGTTCATAGGTTTTTAAAATACTTACGTGAATGGCTATTGTCGCAACAAAACATCGGGGAAATGTTGCAAATTATAAGTTAGCAATCTATTGTATTGTTTGTTTCCTGTCATGTAAATTTTTTTGTTTCGTTTTGTGTTTGATAGTATTGTATATATCTATATTAGAAATAGTTTAATTTGCAGAAACGTTTAATAAAAATTTATTTAGTTTTAAACATGGGTAATAGCACACTTTTAAAGATAATTTCTAAGTAGTCCAATTCAGTGTACACAAAGTAAACTATTCTACTTTTGAACTCTATATACAAAATATATTTTTATTTTTGAATGAAGGACCCCCTGAACAGACTTTATCAGTCTTAGGGGCCCTATTATTTTTCTCTCTTATGTAAATTATAAACAGTAAAAGTTTATATATTTTGGTCAGCCTGGATAGGAATAAAAAAAAAAAAATAAAATAAAAAAAAGTATAACTGTGTATTTATTTGTTTGGTTTTTTACTATACATACTATTGTTGGATAGGTATAAAAAAAAATGTACAACTGTGTTTATTTATTACTGTTTGTCTATTTATTACTATACATACTATTGTTGGATAGGTATAATAAAAAAAAAAATGTACAACTGTGTTTATTTATTACTGTTTGTTTATTTATTACTATACATACTATTTTGTTATAAGTTTAATACATCAGTTAAATGTTATTTGAATGTAACAATAATTCCTCTAATTGAGAGAAAAATAAAGAATTTATTATTATTTATTTATTATTATTTATTATTTATCTGCCAATAGTAATACAACTGCAACATATATATCTGACATTATCTGCCAATAGTAATACTACTGCAACATATACATCTGACGTTATCTGCCAATAGTAATACTACTGCAACATATATATCTGATATTATCTGCCAATAGTAATACTACTGCAACATATACACCTGACATTATCTGCCAGTAGTGATACTAATGCATTATATACATCTGACATTATCTGCCAATAGTAATGCCACTGCAACATATACATCTGGCATTATCTGCCAATAGTAATACTACTGCAACATATACATCTGACGTTATCTGCCAATAGTAATACTACTGCAACATATACATCTGACATTATCTGCCAATAGTGATGCCACTGCAACATATACATCTGGCATTATCTGCCAATAGTAATACTACTGCAACATATACATCTGACATTATCTGCCAATAGTGATGCCACTACAACATATACATCTGACATTATCTGCCAATAGTAATACTACTGCAACATATACATCTGGCATTATCTGCCAATAGTAATGCCACTGCAACATATACATCTGGCATTATCTGCCAATAGTAATACTACTGCAACATATATATCTGACATTATCTGCCAATAGTGATACTAATGCATTATATACATCTGACATTATATGCCAATAGTAATGCCACTGCAACATATACATCTGACGTTATCTGCCAATAGTAATACTACTGCAACATATATATCTGATATTATCTGCCAATAGTAATACTACTGAAACATATACATCTGACGTTATCTGCCAATAGTAAGACTACTGCAAAATATACTTGTGACATTATCTGCCAATAGTAATACTACTGCAACATATATATCTGATATTATCTGCCAATAGTAATACTACTGCAACATATACATCTGACATTATCTGCCAATAGTGATACTAATGCATTATATACATCTGACATTATCTGCCAATAGTAATGCCACTGCAACATATACATCTGGCATTATCTGCCAATAGTAATACTACTGCAAAATATACTTGTGACATTATCTGCCAATAGTAATACTACTGCAACATATACATCTGACATTATCTGCCAATAGTAATACAACTGCAACATAGCAACATATACATCTGACATTATCTGCCAATAGTAATACAACTGCAACATATACATCTCATATTATCTGCCAGTAGTAATACTACTGCAACATATACATCTGACATTATCTGCCAATAGTAATACTACTGCAACATATACATCTGACATATTCTGCCAATAGTAATGCTACTGCATTATATACAGCTGACATTATCTGCCAATAGTAATACAACTGCAACATATACATATGAAATTATCTGCCAATAGTAATACTACTGCAACATATACATTTGGCATTATCTGCCAATAGTAATACAACTGCAACATATACATCTGACATTATCTGCCAATAGTAATACTACTGCAACATATACATCTGACATTATCTGCCAATAGTAATACTACTGCAACATATACATCTGACATTATCTGCCAATAGTAATACAACTGCAACATATACATCTGACATTATCTGCCAATAGTAATACAACTGCAACATAGCAACATATACATCTGACATTATCTGCCAATAGTAATACAACTGCAACATATACATCTGATATTATCTGCCAGTAGTAATACTACTGCAACATATACATCTGACATTATCTGCCAATAGTAATACTACTGCAACATATACATCTGACATTATCTGCGAATAGTAATACAACTGCAACATATACATCCGATATTATATGCCAATAGTAATACAACTGCAACATATTCATCTGATATTATCTGCCAATAGTAATACAACTGCAACATATACATATGATATTATCTGCCAATAGTAATACTACTGCAACATATACATCTGACATTATCTGCCAATAGTAATACTAATGCATTATATACATCTGATATTATCTGCCAATAGTAATGCCACTGCAACATATACATCTGGCATTATCTGACAATAGTAATACTACTGCAAAATATACTTCTGACATTATCTGCCAATAGTAATACTACTGCAACATATACATCTGACATTATCTGCCAAAAGTAATACTACTGCAACATATACATCTGACATAATCTGCCAATAGTAATGCTACTGCATTATATACAGCTGACATTATCTGCCAATAGTAATACAACTGCAACATATACATATGAAATTATCTGCCAATAGTAATACTACTGCAACATATATATTTGACATTATCTGCCAATAGTAATACAACTGCAACATATACATCTGACATTATCTGCCAATAGTAATACTACTGCAACATATACATCTGACATTATCTGCCAATAGTAATACTACTGCAACATATACATCTGACATTAACTGCCAATAGTAATACAACTTCAACATATACATCTGACATTATCTGCCAATAGTAATACAACTTCAACATATACATCTGATATTATCCGCCAGTAGTAATACTACTGCAACATATACATCTGACATTATCTGCCAATAGTAATACAACTGCAACATATACATCCGATATTATCTGCCAATAGTAATACTAATGCAACATATACATCTGACATTATCTGCCAATAGTAATACTACTGCAACATATACATATGAAATTATCTGCCAATAGTAATACTACTGCAACATATACATCTGACATTATCTGCCAATAGTAATACAACTGCAACATATACATCTGACATTATCTGCCAATAGTAATACTAATGCAACATATACATCTAACATTATCTGCCAATAGTAATGCCATTGCAACATATACATCTGACATTTTATTTAATATTTTTATAAATTTTAACATTCCTTTATCTTCATCATGTAAATTTATATATAATAAATAAAAAAACTTTATTTATGTTACCATTAATAAAATACCGTCCATCAAACGTAATAAATATATTGGTTTTCTTTTAAACAATAAATAGTCATGATACATCGTACATGTTTTAATTTATTGTTTATAGGGGATATTTAACAATTATGGTATAAATCATCATCAAGTTGATGGAGAAAACCCGGAGTTATCAGCATAATTAGCTGCGCTCAAAGAATGTGTCCACTGAAGATTTGTTATCTCGGTGGAAGATTTACATATACGAAGATCATGTGGGTAAAGGACCCCCATAGTTAATATGGTCCTTGACGATGAATAAGGGATAGCTAGCAGATGAGATGCTGTTCTACTTCCCTGATAGATCACGAACATTAATCGAGAACTGGATTCGTAGGTATTCAATACTTTTTTAAATGTTCTGTAAGAGAGGGTAGAGAGGTAGAGAGGGCAGGGAGGGAAGAGAGGGAAAAGAGGGAAAGGGGGGGAAGAGAAGGCAGAGAGGTAAGAGAGGGCTTACGTGTCAATGCCATTGTACGATTTTGAGTTAACTACTACTGATGTTGGGTGGCATTGATGGTTGTCATTGCCTCACATTAATTCAAATTTTAGTATGCAGTAAAGTACAGTCTTAAAAATGTTAAATCGTTGTAGTTTTATCAAACACAATTTCACATTAATGCAGTGTGCATCAATGCAATTATCAAACCCATTTCATTACATGAGTCTGATTTTTCCGCCCCTATCTAATGTCTGCTTGTGTGTTTATAGCCTTAAAAAAGGTATGTTACTGTATTAATTATGTAACTAAGGAAAGTTTTATTAATTATTTATGATGTCCGTTATAAAATAAATCGTCTTGAAATTCCTTGCATTATAAATGTATAATGCATTATATTACGGCTTCACAATACGTTTCGTTCTTACAATGGTATTGTGATAGGAACAAAACGTAGTTAAATTGTAGATAAACCTGCAACTGTATTCCACTGTATATGTGCAAATTACACATGTACATAGCGATCACCTTCGTTTTGTACCTTTAGAAAAGTTTCACTTAGTAAAATGCATTTCAAACACTGATTAACAATTCATATATGGTTTAAAAAATTAGTAAGGCATCATCCTTAGATGTTAACAATTCGTTCTTGTCAGTAGCTAATGATAGGTGCGTATTCCAGACTACTAATAGGTCTCCTAAGCCACAGATAAGTGATAGGTGCGTATTCCAGACAAGTGATAGGTTTCCTAAGCCAGAGACAAGTGATAGGTGCGTATTCCAGATAAGTGATTGGTCTCCTAAGCCAGAGACAAGTGATAGGTGCGTATTCTAGACAAATGATAGGTCTCCTAAGCCAGAGACAAGTGATAGGTGCGTATTCCAGACAAGTGATAGGTCTCTTAAGACAGAGACAAGTGATAGGTGCGTATTCCAGACAAGTGATAGGTTTCATAAGCCAGAGACAAGTGATAGGTGCGTATTGCAGACAAGTGATAGGTCTCCTAATCCAGAGACAAGTGATAGGTGCGTATTCCAGACAAGTGATAGGTTTCATAAGCCAGAGACAAGTGATAGGTGCGTATTCCAGACAAGTGATAGGTCTCCTAAGCCAGAGACAAGTGATAGGTGCGTATTCGAGACAAGTGATAGGTCTCCTAAGCCAGAGACAAATGATAGGTGCGTATTCGATACAAGTGATAGGTCTCCTAAGCCATAGACAAGTGATAGGTGCGTATTTCAGACAAGGGATAGGTCTCCTGAGCCAGAGACAAGTGATAGGTGCGTATTCCAGGCAAGAGATAGGTCTCCTAAGCCAGAGACAAGTGATGTGTGTGTATTACTATGTTTACTATAGTTTTTACTATAGTTGCAAATGCTGAACATTGTAAAAATATGGAAACGTATAATTGTAAGTCACAAAACACGAGAGATATTTAATTACTCGTACCTATATTTGAACATGAATTTAATTTAAATCATAAAAGGATTAACATAGAAATTGTAATTTAATTTACCTACAACCGGGATAGAGGTAAATGAACTAAATTATATTATTGGTTACGGAGTTTTGTTGTTCTTAAAACAGTGTTTGATAAGGTTTTGTGAGTTACGTAAGTAGGTCATAAGAGAGGGTGGTATTCATCGACTATCCATTCAAAGACATGCACCAATGAATACCATCGGTAGTTCATTTGTGTACCTAAGAGATCGATACAAATTACTGTCAGTAGAATGGACTATTGGGCTTATTTCGTATCCATGGAAATGAGGCCACGACACACTCAATACTTCATTTTTATGATCTGTTATTATGTGTCCTAAAATTAAGGAACACTTTAAACCCATCACATAATTACGCTAATGTCCGATTAGTAATTTTTAACATGGATTTTTTTAAATTACTGTAGCATCCCATAAAATATGTACACTAGTATTTAGTAAGTAAGTCTTATTTTAGTACAAAAAAAAATATATATGTACATTTTTATAATATTGATTAGTATTCAAAGAAATTGACATTTGCTATATGAATTAGACTTATTAGGTTAGTGAAAACAGTCTAATTAATCACAAAATTCTGGATTTTAGGCTGCCTTAAAAATAATTGGCTAAATTAAGTTATTGCTATTACTGTGCAAAAACATTTTCAAGATAAAAATAATAGCTAATGTTATAAACATGATTGATATATATATATATATATATATATATATATATATATATATATATATATATATATATATATATATATATACTGTATATTAGGATTTTGATTTACATGATTCAAATTTATTAAATAGATCAAGATTATTTCGACTATAGGTATGACCTGAAACTACATATGTCTTTTTTAATACAAAACTGCAAACCATGTTTATATATATATATACATATATATTATTGATTTATTAGAACTATTTATAGAGCTGACTATAAGGCGTCAAAACTTTGAGCCTGAGTTAAAGATACTGCAAATTTGAGTCCCGGCCTTGACAAGAAGCTTTATTCAATATTATTCACAAGGAGGGAAGCTTTACTAATTTCCCCCCTTACTTTACCCATGTAAGTTCCACATACAAATCAATAGTAAATTATGGATTATTATAGAAATTAAAAAAGTAATTTTAATTTTAATCTTGTTTTTATGCAATATGTTTACTATGATGAAGCTTGAAATCAAAAGTATAATAAACATTTCCTTGCATGTTCTAAGGGATCTTTTCTAAGAAGTAAGCAAGACCTTTGTATACATATTGGCAAACAAGTTTATATTTTCACTAAAAAAAACAAAAACAAAAAATATATATATATATAAGGAAACGACTCATCTTATTTTATATAGACTAAAGTTGATGTCATCAGATGTCAAGTTTATATTGCCGTGTAGTTTTATTATGTTTTAATCTCGTCCTGTAGCTTACAACTGCCAATAAACAAGGTTCGGAAACGGCATTGATCGGGCGCCAAACTGCCTTGTTTGGTCTGAAGGCCATTAATGTAGCTACCACAGAAATAAAACCATACATAAAAGAATACTGTTTGCCATGCATTATAAGGATTGTCACTAGTTACAAAGCTCATGTTATTTAATTATATATAATGTATAATTAATTATTGTTCCTGGTTATTAATAGATGGGAAAATATTGTATAAACTAAACTCCAGCTTAATTTTAGTACATAGGTTTTTATTGACAGTAAAAAAACCTTTAATTCTATTCAGAATAAAACTTAAATTTGGTTTAAAAAAGATATAAATGTATATGACGTAAATAATCAAATAACTACTACTAATATTTAATAACATATTATATTTTAATAAAATACAAGTAAATTTTCCTTAGTCTTTGACATTGGACTATTAAATAAGCCAAGCGTAGGTACAACAGATATGTATGTAAAGGATTTGAAATAATTACCCATTTTATTTTAGATTCTTATATTAAAAAAGATATTATTAGAATAATATTTAATGAAGAAATGTGTAGGAATTGTCATTAAACTTACATACGCATAATTTTGGTGGATAAAGATCATTTTAAAATGCATATAATAACCAATAACAGTAGTTATTTATAAACATTCTACACCTATACATGTACTGTGGTTTTGATCTTGACCAACACGCCCATACACGTATGGTAGTATTAGTATTGACCCACCTTCCCATACACGTATGGTAGTATTAGTATTGACCCACCTGCCCATACACGTATGGTAGTATTAGTATTGACCCACATTCCCATACACGTATGGTAGTATTAGTATTGACCCACCTGCCCATACACGTATGGTAGTATTAGTATTGACCCACCTGCTCATACACGTATGGTAGTATTAGTATTGAACCACCGGCTCATACACGTATGGTAGTATTAGTATTGGCCCACCTGACCATACATGTAATGTGGTATTGATATAGACCAACACGCCCATTTACGTATGGTAGTATTAGTATTGACCCACCTGACCATACATGTAATGTGGTATTGATATAGACCAACACGCCAATTTACGTATGGTAGTATTAGTATTGACCCACCTGACCATACATGTAATGTGGTATTGATATAGACCAACACGCCCATTTACGTATGGTAGTATTAGTATTGACCCACCGGACCATACATGTATTGTGGTATTGATATAGACCAACACGCCCATTTACGTATGGTAGTATTAGTATTGACCCACCTGACCATACATGTAATGTGGTATTGATATAGACCAACACGCCCATTTACGTATAGTAGTATTAGTATTGACCCACCTGACCATACATGTAATGTGGTATTGATATAGACCAACACGCCCATTTACGTATGGTAGTATTAGTATTGACCCACCGGACCATACATGTATTGTGGTATTGATATAGACCAACATGCCCATTTACGTATGGTAGTATTAGTATTGACCCACCGGACCATACATGTATTGTGGTATTGATATAGACCAACACGCCCATTTACGTATGGTAGTATTAGTATTGACCCACCGGACCATACATGTATTGTGGTATTGATATAGACCAACACGCCCATTTACGTATGGTAGTATTAGTATTGACCCACCGGACCATACATGTATTGTGGTATTGATATAGACCAACACGCCCATTTACGTATAGTAGTATTAGTATTGACCCACCGGACCATACATGTATTGTGGTATGATATAGACCAACACGCCCATTTACGTATGGTAGTATTAGTATTGACCCACCTGCCCATACATGTAATGTGGTATTGATATTGACCCACCTGCCCATACATGTAATGTGGTATTGCTATTGACCCACTTGCCCATACACGTATGGTAGTATTAGTATTGACCCAGCGGCCCATACATGTAATGTGGTATTGATATTGACCCACCGGACCATACATGTATTGTGGTATTGATATAGACCAACACGCCCATTTACGTATGGTAGTATTAGTATTGACACCCCTGCCCATACATGTAATGTGGTATTGATATTGACCCACCTGCCTATACATGTAATGTAGTATTGATATTGACCCACTTGCCCATACCCGTATGGTAGTATTAGTATTGACCCAGCGGCCCATACATGTAATGTGGTATTGATATTGACCAACACGCCCATTTACGTATGGTAGTATTAGTATTGACCCACCTGCCCATACATGTAATGTGGTATTGATATTGACCCACCGGACCATACATGTATTGTGGTATTGATATAGACCAACACGCCCATTTACGTATGGTAGTATTAGTATTGACCCACCTGACCATACATGTAATGTGGTATTGATATAGACCAACACGCCCATTTACGTATGGTAGTATTAGTATTGACCCACCTGCCCATACATGTAATGTGGTATTGATATTGACCCACCTGCCCCTACATGTAATGTGGTATTGCTATTGACCCACCTGCCCATACATGTAATGTGGTATTGATATTGACCCACCTGCCCATACATGTAATGTGGTATTGATATTGACCCACCTGCCCATACATGTAATGTGGTATTGATATTGACCCACTTGCCCATACACGTATGGTAGTATTAGTATTGACCCACCTGCCCATACATGTAATGTGGTATTGATATTGACCCACCTGCCCATACATGTAATGTGGTATTGATATTGACCCACTTGCCCATACACGTATGGTAGTATTAGTATTGACCCACCTGCCCATACATGTAATGTGGTATTGATATTGACCCACCTGCCCATACATGTAATGTGGTATTGATATTGACCCACCGGACCATACATGTATTGTGGTATTGATATAGACCAACACGCCCATTTACGTATGGTAGTATTAGTATTGACCCACCTGACCATACATGTAATGTGGTATTGATATAGACCAACACGCCCATTTACGTATGGTAGTATTAGTATTGACCCACCTGCCCATACATGTAATGTGGTATTGATATTGACCCACCTGCCCCTACATGTAATGTGGTATTGCTATTGACCCACCTGCCCATACATGTAATGTGGTATTGATATTGACCCACCTGCCCATACATGTAATGTGGTATTGATATTGACCCACCTGCCCATACATGTAATGTGGTATTGATATTGACCCACTTGCCCATACACGTATGGTAGTATTAGTATTGACCCACCTGCCCATACATGTAATGTGGTATTGATATTGACCCACCGGACCATACATGTATTGTGGTATTGATATAGACCAACACGCCCATTTACGTATGGTAGTATTAGTATTGACCCACCTGACGATACATGTAATGTGGTATTGATATAGACCAACACGCCCATTTACGTATGGTAGTATTAGTATTGACCCACCTGCCCATACATGTAATGTGGTATTGATATTGACCCACCTGCCCATACATGTAATGTGGTATTGATATTGACCCACCTGCCCATACATGTAATGTGGTATTGATATTGACCCACTTGCCCATACACGTATGGTAGTATTAGTATTGACCCACCTGCCCATACATGTAATGTGGTATTGATATTGACCCACCGGACCATACATGTATTGTGGTATTGATATAGACCAACACGCCCATTTACGTATGGTAGTATTAGTATTGACCCACCTGCCCATACATGTAATGTGGTATTGATATTGACCCACCTGCCCATACATGTAATGTGGTATTGATATTGACCCACTTGCCCATACACGTATGGTAGTATTAGTATTGACCCAGCGGCCCATACAAGTAATGTGGTATTGATATTGACCCACCAGTCCATACATGTAATGTGGTATTGATATTGACCCACCAGTCCATACACGTATGGTAGTATTAGTATTGACCCAGCGGCCCATACATGTAATGTGGTATTGATATTGACCCACCGGACCATACATGTATTGTGGTATTGATATAGACCAACACGCCCATTTACGTATGGTAGTATTAGTATTGACACCCCTGCCCATACATGTAATGTGGTATTGATATTGACCCACCTGCCTATACATGTAATGTAGTATTGATATTGACCCACTTGCCCATACCCGTATGGTAGTATTAGTATTGACCCAGCGGCCCATACATGTAATGTGGTATTGATATTGACCAACACGCCCATTTACGTATGGTAGTATTAGTATTGACCCACCTGCCCATACATGTAATGTGGTATTGATATTGACCCACCTGCCTATACATGTAATGTGGTATTGATATTGACCCACTTGCCCATACACGTATGGTAGTATTAGTATTGACCCACAGGCCCATACATGTAATATGGTATTGATATTGACCCACCGGACCATACATGTATTGTGGTATTGATATAGACCAACACGCCCATTTACGTATGGTAGTATTAGTATTGACCCACCTGCCCATACAGGTAATGTGGTATTGATATTGACCCACTTGCCCATACATGTAATGTGGTATTGATATTGACCCACCTGCCCATACATGTAATGTGGTATTGATATTGACCCACCTGCCCATACATGTAATGTGGTATTGATATTGACCCACTTGCCCATACACGTATGGTAGTATTAGTATTGACCCACCTGCCCATACATGTAATGTGGTATTGATATTGACCCACCAGCCCATACATGTAATGTGGTATTGATATTGACCCACTTGCCCATACACGTATGGTAGTATTAGTATTGACCCACCTGCCCATACATGTAATGTGGTATTGATATTGACCCACCTGCCCATACATGTAATGTGGTATTGATATTGACCCACCTGCCCATACATGTAATGTGGTATTGATATTGACCCACCTGCCCATACATGTAATGTGGTATTGATATTGACCCACCGGACCATACATGTATTGTGGTATTGATATAGACCAACACGCCCATTTACGTATGGTAGTATTAGTATTGACCCACCTGACCATACATGTAATGTGGTATTGATATAGACCAACACGCCCATTTACGTATGGTAGTATTAGTATTGACCCACCTGCCCATACATGTAATGTGGTATTGATATTGACCCACCTGCCCCTACATGTAATGTGGTATTGCTATTGACCCACCTGCCCATACATGTAATGTGGTATTGATATTGACCCACCTGCCCATACATGTAATGTGGTATTGATATTGACCCACCTGCCCATACATGTAATGTGGTATTGATATTGACCCACTTGCCCATACACGTATGGTAGTATTAGTATTGACCCACCTGCCCATACATGTAATGTGGTATTGATATTGACCCACCGGACCATACATGTATTGTGGTATTGATATAGACCAACACGCCCATTTACGTATGGTAGTATTAGTATTGACCCACCTGACGATACATGTAATGTGGTATTGATATAGACCAACACGCCCATTTACGTATGGTAGTATTAGTATTGACCCACCTGCCCATACATGTAATGTGGTATTGATATTGACCCACAGGCCCATACATGTAATGTGGTATTGATATTGACCCACCTGCCCATACATGTAATGTGGTATTGATATTGACCCACCTGCCCATACACGTATGGTAGTATTAGTATTGACCCACAGGCCCATACATGTAATGTGGTATTGATATTGACCCACCGGACCATACATGTATTGTGGTATTGATATAGACCAACACGCCCATTTACGTATGGTAGTATTAGTATTGACCCACCTGCCCATACATGTAATGTGGTATTGATATTGACCCACCTGCCCATACATGTAATGTGGTATTGATATTGACCCACTTGCCCATACACGTATGGTAGTATTAGTATTGACCCAGCGGCCCATACATGTAATGTGGTATTGATATTGACCCACCAGTCCATACATGTAATGTGGTATTGATATTGACCCACCAGTCCATACACGTATGGTAGTATTAGTATTGACCCAGCGGCCCATACATGTAATGTGGTATTGATATTGACCCACCTGCCCATACATGTAATGAGGTATTGATATTGACCCACCAGTCCATACACGTATGGTAGTATTAGTATTGACCCACCAGTCCATACATGTAATGTGGTATTGATATTGACCCACCTGCCCATACATGTAATGTGGTATTGATATTGACCCACTTGCCCATACACGTATGGTAGTATTAGTATTGACCCACCTGTCCATACATGTAATGTGGTATTTATATTGAACCACCTGCCCATACATGTAATGTGGTATTGATATTGACCCACCTGCCCATACATGTAATGTGGTATTGATATTGACCCACTTGCCCATACACGTATGGTAGTATTAGTATTGACCCACCTGCCCATACATGTAATGTGGTTTTGATATTGACCCACCTGCCCATACATGTAATGTGGTATTGATATTGACCCACTTGCCCATACACGTATGGTAGTATTAGTATTGACTCACCTGCCCATACATGTAATGTGGTATTGATATTGACCCACCAGTCCATACATGTAATGTGGTATTGATATTGACCCACCTGCCCATACATGTAATGTGGTATTGATATTGACCCACCTGCCCATACATGTAATGTGGTATTGATATTGACCCACTTGCCCAAACATGTAATGTGGTATTGATATTGACCCACCTGCCCATACATGTAATGTGGTATTGATATTGACCCACCTGCCCATACATGTAATGTGGTATTGATATTGACCCACCTGCCCATACATGTAATGTGGTATTGATATTGACCCACTTGCCCATACACGTATGGTAGTATTAGTATTGACTCACCTGCCCATACATGTAATGTGGTATTGATATTGACCCACCGGACCATACATGTATTGTGGTATTGATATAGACCAACACGCCCATTTACGTATGGTAGTATTAGTATTGACCCCCCTGACCATACATGTAATGTGGTATTGATATAGACCAACACGCCCATTTACGTATGGTAGTATTAGTATTGACCCACCTGCCCATACATGTAATATGGTATTAATATTGACCCACCTGCCCATACATGTAATGTGGTATTGCTATTGACCCACCTGCCCATACATGTAATGTGGTATTGATATTGACCCACCTGCCCATACATGTAATGTGGTATTGATATTGACCCACCTGCCCATACATGTAATGTGGTATTGATATTGACCCACTTGCCCATACACGTATGGTAGTATTAGTATTGACCCACCTGCCCATACATGTAATGTGGTATTGATATAGACCAACACGCCCATTTACGTATGGTAGTATTAGTATTGACCCACCTGCCCATACATGTAATGTGGTATTGATATTGACCCACCAGTCCATACACGTATGGTAGTATTAGTATTGACCCACCAGTCCATACATGTAATGTGGTATTGATATTGACCCACCTGCCCATACATGTAATGTGGTATTGATATTGACCCACCTGCCCATACATGTAATGTGGTATTGATATTGACCACCTGCCCATACATGTAATGTGGTATTGATATTGACCCACTTGCCCATACACGTATGGTAGTATTAGTATTGACCCACCTGCCCATACATGTAATGTGGTATTGATATTGACCCAACGGACCATACATTGCTATGCTATGCTATTGCTATACATGTATTGTGGTATTGATATAGACCAACACGCCCATTTACGTATGGTAGTATTAGTATTGACCCACCTGACCATACATGTAATGTGGTATTGATATAGACCAACACGCCCATTTACGTATGGTAGTATTAGTATTGACCCACCTGCCCATACATGTAATGTGGTATTGATATTGACCCACCTGCCCATACATGTAATGTGGTATTGATATTGACCCACCTGCCCATACATGTAATGTGGTATTGATATTGACCCACTTGCCCATACACGTATGGTAGTATTAGTATTGACCCACCTGCCCATACATGTAATGTGGTATTGATATTGACCCACCTGCTCATACATGTAATGTGGTATTGATATTGACCCACTTGCCCATACACGTATGGTAGTATTATTATTGACCCAGCGGCCCATACATGTAATGTGGTATTGATATTGACCCACCAGTCCATACATGTAATGTGGTATTGATATTGACCCACCAGTCCATACACGTATGGTAGTATTAGTATTGACCCAGCGGCCCATACATGTAATGTGGTATTGATATTGACCCACCTGCCCATACATGTAATGTGGTATTAATATTGACCCACCAGTCCATACACGTATGGTAGTATTAGTATTGACCCACCAGTTCATACATGTAATGTGGTATTGATATTGACCCACCTGCCCATACATGTAATGTGGTATTAATATTGACCCACTTGCCCATACACGTATGGTAGTATTAGTATTGACCCACCTGTCCATACATGTAATGTGGTATTGATATTGACCCACTTGCCCATACACGTATGGTAGTATTAGTATTCACCCACCTGACCATACATGTAATGTGGTATTGATATTGACCCACTTGCCCATACACGTATGGTAGTATTAGTATTGACCCAGCGGCCCATACATGTAATGTGGTATTGATATTGACCCACCTGCCCATACATGTAATGTGGTATTGATATTGACCCACCTGCCCATACATGTAATGTGGTATTGATATTGACCCACCTGCCCATACACGTATGGTAGTATTAGTATTGACCCAGCGGCCCATACATGTAATGTGGTATTGATATTGACCCACCTGCCCATACATGTAATGTGGTATTGATATTGACCCACCTGCCAATACATGTAATGTGGTATTGATATTGACCCACATGCCCATACATGTAATGTGGTATTGATATTGACCCACCAGTCCAAACACGTATGGTAGTATTAGTATTGACCTAGCGGCCCATACATGTAATGTGGTATTGATATTGACCCACCAGTCCATACATGTAATGTGGTATTGATATTGACCCACCAGTCCATACACGTATGGTAGTATTAGTATTGACCCAGCGTCCCATACATGTAATGTGGTATTGATATTGACCCACCAGTCCATACACGTATGGTAGTATTAGTATTGACCCAGCGGCCCATACATGTAATGTGGTATTGATATTGACCCACCTGCCCATACATGTATGGTAGTATTAGTATTGACCCACCAGTCCATACACGTATGGTAGTATTAGTATTGACCCAGCGGCCCATACATGTAATGTGGTATTGATATTGACCCACCTGCCCATACATGTAATGTGGTATTGATATTGACCCACCTGCCCATACATGTAATGTGGTATTGATATTGACCCACCAGTCCATACATGTAATGTGGTATTGATATTGACCCACCTGCCCATACATTTAATGTGGTATTGATATTGACCCACCTGCCCATACATGTAATGTGGTATTGATATTGACCCACCAGTCCATACATGTAATGTGGTATTAATATTGACCCACCTGCCCATACATGTAATGTGGTATTGATATTGACCCACCTGCCCATACATGTAATGTGGTATTGATATTGACCCACCAGTCCATACATTTCATGTGGTATTGATATTGACCCACCAGTCCATACATGTAATGTGGTATTGATATTGACCCACCAGTCCATACATGTAATGTGGTATTGATATTGACCCACCAGTCCATACACGTATGGTAGTATTAGTATTGACCCAGCGGCCCATACATGTAATGTGGTATTGATATTGACCCACCTGCCCATACATGTATGGTAGTATTAGTATTGACCCACCAGTCCATACACGTATGGTAGTATTAGTATTGACCTAGCGGCCCATACATGTAATGTGGTATTGATATTGACCCACCTGCCCATACATGTAATGTGGTATTGATATTGACCCACCAGTCCATACACGTATGGTAGTATTAGTATTGACCCACCGGCCCATACATGTAATGTATTATTGATATTGACCCACCTGCCCATACATGTAATGTGGTATTGATATTGACCCACCAGTCCATACACGTATGGTAGTATTAGTATTGACCCACCTGCCCATACATGTAATGTGGTATTGATATTGACCCACCTGCCAATACATGTAATGTGGTATTGATATTGACCCACCTGCCCATACATGTAATGTGGTATTGATATTGACCCAACAGTCCATACACGTATGGTAGTATTAGTATTGACCCAGCGGCCCATACATGTAATGTGGTATTGATATTGACCCACCTGCCCATACATGTATGGTAGTATTAGTATTGACCCACCAGTCCATACACGTATGGTAGTATTAGTATTACCAGGGCCCTCGTAATTTGGGATTGAAATTTACCAC
>JAQJVL010008148.1:0-20920 GCA_035578905.1 Stictocephala bisonia
TTTACGTTATACAGTTAACCTACTATCATTTGTAGTCAAAAGGCACAGACCGAGGCTGACGGCTGAGGTGCAACGAGTGCAGTGAGCGGCGGGGTTGGCACGCGAAGCGTGCAGGGGTTTCCTAATTATTTGTCAATGTAACTTTAGATTAATATACCAAATTTGAAGGATCTTAAAAGGGATAGATGAAATGGTCCAGCAATATGTGGGTGTAGTGGGTACCCACTGCACTCACATATTGCTGGACCATTTCATCTACCTCTCATATCCACTGCACTCACATGTTGCTGAACCATTTCATCTACTTCTCATACCCACTACACCCACATATTGCTGGACCATTTCGCCTATCCCTCATACCCACATATTGCTGGACCATTTCATCTACTTCTCATACCCACTACACCCACATATTGCTGGACCATTTCACCTATCCCTCATACCCACTACACCCACATATTGCTGGACCATTTCATCTACACCTCATACCCACTACACCCACATATTGCTGGACCATTTCACCTATCCCTCATACCCACTACACCCACATATTGCTGGACCATTTCATCTACTTCTCATACCCACTACACCCACATATTGCTGGACCATTTCGCCTATCCCTTATACCCACTACAACCAAATATTGCTGGACCATTTCATCTACCTCTCATACCCACTGCACTCACATGTTGCTGAACCATTTCATCTACCTCTCACACCCACTACACCCACATATTGCTGGACGATTTCACCTACCTTCATATCCATTAAACAAACATTATCATGTACCATTTGACCCATACTTCATGTACACCGAACCAATTCACCTATTTTTCATATTAAGTGGACCTAAATATTTACTATCCATGTCATCTAATTTTAATTTACCAGCCAACCGATTATTCAATGTTTTAAGATCCTTCAAATTTGGAATATTAATCTAAAGTTACATTGACAAATAATTAGGAAACACCCCTGCACGCTTCGCGTGCCAACCCCGCCGCTCACTGCACTCGTTGCACCTCAGCCGTCAGCCTCGGTCTGTGCCTTTGGACTACAAATGATAGTAGGTTAACTGTATAACGTAAAATCACAATATTACATTGATTTACAGTATCTCACTCACGTTACTTGCGTTGCTACCTATTTATTAGTACAAACCCTAGATGTATAAAACTTGTTTTTTGTTGAGTGTAAAGTAGAGTTTGTTGACTATTTTATTATTTGACGTATAAAACGATCTTATTAACACTTTCTCGTATCGTTTCTCATCGCTTCGTCGAGGAAACAATAAGCAATCGTCGGTGTATTAGATTCGTGATGTGCGGTTAAAAAGTTTGTTATTGATGAAGAACCCAGATGTTTCTTGGCAGACTCACACTTTTCACCATCAACTTACTCCATTGTTTAGACGTGAACATTGTAACAAACATGTGGTTGGACCAATCCTTATTTTCTAGGCTTGATATGTTTTTCTATTCTATTTTTCTTTTTATTACGTAGTAACAATATAGTTACTCGTATAATGTGATTATCTTGATTCATTATAAATATTTTAATAAAGGGCCAATATTTTGATTAATTCCTTATGATAGTTAGGTTACAATATCCTGACCTAAACACAATAAAAAATCCTGTTTACTATAAATGGTAAAAATATACTTTGCAATAATAATACAAATATATTTAGGACACTTTTATTCCTATAATTCATTAAAAGTAGACGTATTATCATAACATATGTTTAAACTATAAAGACTGTATCTACCAAATATAGATAGAATGTACAAACAGAGAGGCTTTTACTGAGCTTCTCCAAATAAAATACATTTTACCTAATATATTTCCAAATTATTTATATCGTTTTTCAGTTTTGCACCATACAAGTCCCATATTGAAATGCAGTATTTCATTTCAATTAGGGTGTTCATTTCAAACTGTCGCCTTGATTAATATTTTACACTATATAATATATAGAATAAAAAGGCTAAGAACATTTCTACTACTGTTCTAATTATAATTCTAGAAAGAAGACTTATTTCGTTTGAGTAAAATATTACCAAACAAACGCAGTTAACTGTTTCTAGAATTATTATTAGAACAGTATTAGAAATGTTCTTAGCCTTTTTATTCTTACACCACTCGTGATACAGTCCATATAAATTAGCACCAACATTCACTGCATTGTTCGTCCTAACCTCATAACGTAGTTCATTTTGGCTTTCCCTTTGTGTTTCGAAATACAATTATACGTGATTTTACTGCACCACTCGTGATACAATCAATAGACATAGCCGGCAATATCCACTGCACTGTTACTCCTAACCTCATAACGTAGTTCATTTTGGCTTTCCCTTTGTGTTTCGAAATACAATGGTGCGTGTTTTTACTGTATCACTCGTGATACAGTCAATAGCCTAGACCGGCAATATCCACTGCACTGTTCGTCCTAACGCCATTACGTAGTTCTTTGTCCTTCCTAGTTGTGTTTCGAGCTACAATGATACGTGTTTCACCACACCACTCGTGATACAGTCAATAGCCTAGACCGGCAATATGCACTGCACTGCATTAGTCGTCCTAACGCCATTACGTAGTTCTTTGTCCTTCCTATTTGTGTTACGAGGTACAATGATACGTATTTCATCACACCACTCGTGATACAGTCAATAGCCTAGACCGGCAATATCCACTGCACTGTTCGTTCTAACCCCATTACGTAGTTCTTTGTCCTTCCTAGTTGTGTTTCGAGCTACAATGATACGTGTTTCACCACACCACTCGTGATACAGTCAATAGCCTAGACCGGCAATATGCACTGCACTGCATTAGTCGTTCTAACCCAATTATGTAGTTCTTTGTCCTTCCTAGTTGTGTTTTGAGGTACAATGATACGTATTTCACCACACCACTCGTGATACAGTCAATAGCCTAGACCGGCAATATGCACTGCACTGCATTAGTCGTTCTAACCCAATTACGTAGTTCTTTGTCCTTCCTAGTTGTGTTACGAGGTACAATGATACGTATTTCATCGCACCACTCGTGATACAGTCAATAGCCTAGACCGGCAATATCCACTGCACTGTTCTTCCTAACCCCATTACGTAGTTCTTTGTCCTTCCTAGTTGTGTTACGATGTACAATTGTAGGTGTTTCACCGCACCAGTCGTGATACAGTCAATAGCCTAGACCGGCAATATCCACTGCACTGCACTAGTCGTTCTAACCAATTACGTAGTTCTTTGTCCTTCCTAGTTGTGTTACGAGGTACAATTGTACGTGTTTCAACGCACCACTCGTGATACAGTCAATAGCCTAGACTGGCAATATCCACTGCACTGCACTTGTCGTTCTAACCCCATTACATAGTTCATTGTAATTCCAAATTGTGTGTGATAGTCAATGTCATTTAATGATGGTTGGTAAAATTATTAACTGTCTATGCACGTTGTAGTTACTATTCTAAGTTCTAGTTACAATTCTAAAAGTTGTAGTTAAATTAGAACATAAAAATTCTACTAGAGATAAACAGTCTTGAAAAATTAACTTGGCACAGCGTTTTGCAAAAGATTTATTATGTGGGATTCGTGATGTTTAAATATCGAATTTAACTGCCATTTTTTATATAACTCTGTACCGTACTTCCGAATGGACCAGACAGTTTTTGGCTGGTCCAGAGTAATGCCATGTGGCCAATAAACCAACACAACATCAACACGTGGATCATTGAGGGAATCCGATTACTGTCTGTCCCTGACAATTATTGATGTATGGCTCTCCTCTGGGTGGACAACTTAGTAACAAATCCAGATTTATTATCCTCATTTGTTTTACCCACGCTGGTTCTCCGTATGATTAGTGTCAAACTGACATCAAGGAGACACGAGAATGTCTTAAACCTATGTTCTTTATTGATTAGAGTGCATATTCGTTCGCATATCGTAACTAATCTTTGAATTATTATTAATTGATTTAATGTATATTGCTTAAAAATTTAAGTCCCAGTTTATTTATTATATGATTAATTAAATAAATAATTATTACTTGCGATCAAACAATTAATGAATTCAGACCCTCGTAATCTATAAAGATAGTTTTAACATTATTCTAATACATTTATTTCATGTTCTGAAAGTGCCAATTACTTTCATAACACTCAACTACAAATGTAGGTTTTACTGAAACTTTAAAAACATATTTTTACGAATCAATACGACGAACGTTAATATTTTACATCATAATATCAAAATATGTTACATCAAGTTTCTCCGAAACAATACAAATCTAATCAGTAATGATGATACAGTTAAGCATTGGCTATCAAATTTGGGTAGCCATCAAATGTGTCAAATCCCTAATACAGTTGGAGTGTTGGCGGAACAGGATGTCCCTCCGGGAGCTCTCTGCGCTGAGTGGATTAAGTCTCTGAGGCGAGGAGACGGGGTGAACTGTTTTGGCATGAATTGTATGCAATAGTAGTCCATCCTAGAGTGTAATATGAATATACATTAATACGTCCTCCGTCGTCAATCAGCGATTGATGATCACACTCATCGTGAAATGAAACTGAAATGAAAATCTTTGGGATACCTTTATTGTGTACACTATTTTATACATATAGTTTGTAAATTTATATACAAAAAGAGAAAACATTTATAATAGAAAATTTTTTATTTATTTTCTTTCATCTGCATATATCAGTTTTGTACGCGAAATTCCATATCTATGTGCTCTTGAAAATAAGTTGAAGTCACAGAAAGACTACAATAATTGTTATCGACTTGTAGGTGTCTTATATTGTAGGTGACATATTGAGACCTTTAAATATAAATCTGAAATTCAACCTACAATCATAGAATACGTGATATGCTCGATATTACATTGATTTACATGATATGAATACCTTAAGCTTGCTAATTTCGGGCTAACTGACCGAAAAATTATGATAATTTGAATATTTCCAGTTTTACTAAAATTGTTTATAACGCTTCATTATTTTAATAGCATACAAACTAAAAGTGCAGTGCCGTTATGGGTGAGCAATGTGCTTCCATTGCAGAGAAACTACGGGTGAAACGATATGCTACTATTGGAGACACTAAAGGGAAATCAATGTAACATGCAATACACAAGCACTGCACTAACATTTCGTGAAAACTGATATAAAATTCACGGTAGACGATACAAAATTCATTTCGTATAGACGAATTTAACATGCACTGCACATATATTTCATATACATTTCACGTAAACCGTTGTAATACACAATGCACAGACATTTCACGTAAACCGATGTAATACGCAATGCACAGACATTTCATATACAACGATGTAAAATGCACTCTACATGCATTTCACGTAAACCGATGCAATACACAATACACAGACATTTCACGTAAATTGATGTAATACGCAATGCACAGAAATTTCATATACAACGATGTAAAATGCACTGTACAGCCATTTCACGTAAACCGATGTAATACGTAATGCACACACATTTCATATACAACGATGTAAAACGCACTGTACAGACATTTCACGTAAACCGATGTAATACACAATGCACAGACATTTCACGTAAACTGATGTAATACGCAATGCACAGACATTTCATTTCATATACAACGATGTAAAATGCACTGTACAGCCATTTCACCTAAACCGATGTAATACGTAATGCACAAACATTTCATATACAACGATGTAAAACGCACTGTACAGACATTTCACGTAAACCGATGTAATACATAATGCACAGACATTTCACGTAAACCGATGTAATACGCAATGCACAGACATTTCATATACAACGATGTAAAACGCACTGTACAGACATTTCACGTAAACCGATGTAATACATAATGCACAGACATTTCACCTAAACCGATGTAATACGTAATGCACAAACATTTCATATACAACGATGTAAAACGCACTGTACAGACATTTCACGTAAACCGATGTAATACATAATGCACAGACATTTCACGTAAACCGATGTAATACGCAATGCACAGACATTTCACGTAAACCGATGTAATACGCAATGCACAGACATTTCACGTAAACCGATGTAATACGCAATGCACAGACATTTCATAATCTGCTTCCACTTTAAACTAATATATTTAGTTAGATATAAATAAGAGAATAACTCCTCAACAAATTTCATCATTGTTGAAAAATATTGCTGTAAAATTTATTAAAAAATCATCCTTCTGTCTGTCTTTCTTCAGTATTCTCCAGATGATCAATAATAAAATGTTTACGTTAGTAATAAAATATTATCCTGTTAATAAATACAGACAGGAATTCTTCGCAGTCTCGCAGTGTTTGCAATTAACTTACACTACGACAGACACGTGTCCCTCAGTGATCACGTGATCGTATGAACCCTTTCTTCAGGTTTTTTTTTGTTTTTGCATTTTGTGTGTGGTATTACACTTCATTACCTAATGTTTCACAACTATAACGCTCCTTGAGCTATGTTTTAATATCATTAGGAGGACTTATTAAACATTCATACAAAGTCACAGTTTTTTTAAAGAGGAGATAAATCCCTGATCCACTTTAAAATGTCATAACTGGTAAAATAACAGATCACTTAATATTAATTATAATAATACATATAATTGACTGTAACAAACGGAAGCGTCTTTCATCAACCCGTGTATTCGTATTTTTTTTTAATGTTTTCCAGTGATTATTTTATATCTATTTGTACTATTTTAGTACTTCACCCAACATAGGGAGATTATCCCAGAGGTGCCAATTTCGGTTCCTTGGTTACTGTACATGTAAGTAAACATTTTTCAAACTAACAAAATCAATATTTTAAAATGTGTTAATAATTATTTAATTAATAAAGTCATTTGTAACGCCTGAAAAATAAATGTTATATAGTCTGTCAATTTCAATAAAAAGTGAACCAACAGGAAAAAGCTAAACACTTTTTTCAATACTGTATAAAATATCAGAAAACAAACACAAATAACTATCACTTATACCAAAAATAATTAATCATTATTAAGGATTTTTTACTTGTAATTTATTATAGGATCTTTTCCATTAATTCGTAACCATAACTCAAGTTAACTGAACATAACCAAACCTAAAATAACATAGCTAAACCTAACATAACATAACCTAACGTAACATAACCAAACTAAACCTAACATAACCTAACCAAACCTAAAATAACATAGCTAAACCTAACATAACATAACCTAACGTAACATAACCTAACTAAACCTAACATAACCTAACCAAACCTAATGTAACCTAATCAAACCTAACATAACTTAACCAAACTTGACGTAACTTAACCAAACCTAACATAACCTAACCAAACCTAACATAACATAACCTTAGTAGTGGTAGTGAAATAAACGAAAAGGTCCTCATAATTTAATGGTATTCCAGGAATTGGAATCAATCACTCTAGTAAATGTTAATTATTATTTAGTATGGCCGTTTATAAAAAAGTTTCAAAAATCAGACAACACAAAAAATAAATTAATGTTCACTTTCTAAGTAGATTTGAACATTAATCTAGTTCTATGTGTTGCCTGAAGATTGAGACTCTGTTTATAAGTTATCTTACTAAATAAAAGTACATAGTTACTAGAATAGTCAATTTCTGTCATAATATTTAAAAAATTGTTGAAGACGACGGCAAGGTACAACTAAGCTTTAAGGATTCAGAATAAAGTAGAATACTATGTTACAAAACATTTTGTGAAATAAATCAGTTTCGTTAAAAGTAGCACTAACTGCTATTATGTTACATTTAATTAGTAAGTATTAGTATGTTATTTATTTAGTTAGTAATAAATACACGTTGTTTTACAAAAAACGTTAAATAAAACAACCTTGCTTAAAATTGAAAAAGATCAGTTTAAGTAATTAATGAATCATTACGTATGTCCAACGAGCTATATTTCATATACATTGATAATTTATGAAATATAAAATGCACTTTTTATGCCATGTTGAGTTGAAAAAGTCCATAGAATCCGTTCAGCTGTTTAAACTCATTGTACTATTGTTTCCCAATCAAACTGTTGGACACAGCTGCTTAAAAATAGTCGATTCTATTGTTCATTGCAATACTAAATAATTGTTTTGTTTAAATCGAATTTATGACGCAAACTTGATGTTCATGATTAATGCACTTTTGTCTATTGTCTGTTGTCTATTGTCTATTGTCTGTCGTCTATTGTCTGTTGTCTATTGTCTATCATTGGTTGGTTGGCTTTTAAATTAAATTAAATGTTTATATTCCCTACTAATACAATTGAAAAATTCACGCTTGGTTGAAATGAATCGATTTAATTATTTTGGCATGCTATGAGTAACATATAAAAATGTTGTTTCCTAAAACAAGGTACGAATATTGTTAAGATCAGATCATTATTAACTGACAAGATGTAATTTTTTTATATATACTGTAAAAATGCTAGTGTTATGACAACATTGTCCAATAGTCAACTAAAAATAGTCACCATTTTAGAATCGTACAATGTAGGAACTTGACACTTTTTATTGAATTAGGTATTATAATTCTTCATTCAAGTATCGGGTTTGAAAATAATACTTTAAAGGGTTATTTAGATATGATAAATTATGTTAAAAAACACATTCAGACAGACAGACGGAAAACTAAGCATTATAGGACATATGTTCACAGAAGCTTTCCTCTTAGTTTTCATGTAGGTAACTATATCCCTATGTCTTGAAGGGCTTTTTATAAGCACTTTGAATATAACTTATAAAAAAATCCTTAGTTTTTATATATAATGTGTATAACGACGTCAAAGGTCAAAAGATTATTCTACACCATGGAAATATAGATTCTACGAAACGGTAATCCTGTGCAATAGTTAAACGACAAACACAATTAGTGAGTTAACGAAATTGGATGTCCGCCGGGAGTTGCCCATGCTAAGTTGATTATGTGTGGCAAGGAAGGAGGCGTGTTGTGAGTTGGCTAGTGCGAAACTGTAGGCGTAGGCGGTTGGGTCATCAGACGACACCCCTTTCCTCCCACATAGGGGGGGGGGGGTTGAAGTGGTAAAGCACGTCTTGACTGTAAACAACAATGCTCCACTATCCACATCCCTGTCCTGGTCTGTCGCATGGATCAATATTATATATGGTGCAAACTATTGGCGAGTCCGTTCACACCTGGTAAACACTACAATAACCATTGTCTATAAGTGAGGAGGGTTGAAGTTGTAAATAATGGTCTGTCGCATGGATCAATATTATATATGGTGCAAACTATTGGCGAGTCCGTTCACACCTGGTAAACACTACAATAACCATTGTCTAAAGTGAGGAGGGTTGAAGTTGTAAATAATGGTCTGTCGCATGGATCAATATTATATATGGTGCAAACTATTGGCGAGTCCGTTCACACCTGGTAAACACTACAACAACCATTGTCTATAAGTGAGGAGGGTTGAAGTTGTAAATAATGGTCTGTCGCATGGATCAATATTATATATGGTGCAAACTATTGGCGAGTCCGTTCACACCTGGTAAACACTACAATAACCATTGTCTATAAGTGAGGAGGGTAGAAGTTGTAAATAATGGTCTGTCGCATGGATCAATATTATATATGGTGCAAACTATTGGCGAGTCCGTTCACACCTGGTAAACACTACAATAACCATTGTCTAAAGTGAGGAGGGTTGAAGTTGTAAATAATGGTCTGTCGCATGGATCAATATTATATATGGTGCAAACTATTGGCGAGTCCGTTCACACCTGGTAAACACTACAATAACCATTGTCTATAAGTGAGGAGGGTTGAAGTTGTAAATAATGGTCTGTCGCATGGATCAATATTATATATGGTGCAAACTATTGGCGAGTCCGTTCACACCTGGTAAACACTACAATAACCATTGTCTAAAGTGAGGAGGGTAGAAGTTGTAAATAATGCTAACAGTAATACAGTATTTTCTATTTAAATTTTAATTTTTGAGCCGCGCAAAATTTTATTTAAAAATATTTTTCCACACTGAAGTTTTACCGGTGTTCATTTTTTTATTTGATAACAGAAAAGTACAAAGAAAAAGAAACAGAAAGTATGAACATTTCCTAGGATTTTAAGTTCATATAAAATTGGAACCAAATTTCTCAGTAAGAAAATTTTTTAATAATTTTTGAAATAGTAAATTTATTTTTCTTAATTTAAGATAGGTATGTAGGAGTGGGAGGATTTGCAAGTCAGATTTTACAGCCACCGAATTCGGTCGAGGGTAGCCGTTAAAGGTGGGCGTTGCCCACAGAGTAATCTGCTAATTAGATCCGAAACACGGGTGTTGACAGCGACCTCCCTGGGTGAAGAATGGGATAGTGGTGTTGTGAAAATTAGTATATTAAACACATTTCGGGTAAATACAAATTGTTAGTATCTAATTTTTCATTAGTAGTTAAAAACTCCGTTTACTTTATGTCTAATATACTGAAACGTATTTTTAAAGTTCTTAAGCAACAACCTGAAGAAACTATTTTATATGCTTATATAACTTGTAGTAATCATAACGGTACAGCTAAAATAGACTGTCCCTTCAGAACGTTTTTGTAGCCATCTAGATGTTACTATCTGTTTACTATCTGGTTAATACTATTTGTTGGGAACAGTAGGCTATTATCTATATTTACATATTATTTGAAGAGCTTTTGATTACTGAATAACCAGTGATAGGACAATAAATAGTAAAGTAAACAAATAATTTATGGATCATAAAGAAGTTAGTAAAGGCTACACCGAAGTAAGTAGAGGTGGGTGAAGGCCTGTCTACAGCCATCACATACATACATGTGTGAACTGAAGGGAGAACCATCAACATTGAACATATCTAAGAGTGGCGCCATATTGAACATGGTCGGGAAGGGGGCTTGACGTTATGTTAAAATCGTTATGAATATTAAAAGATCACCACCATCGTGTTTAGGAAGGAGTACAGCCCATCAAACGTGAATGTGAGTGGAGTGGATGTCAGTATTGCTGGTGTTGACGGGGGAACACCCCCACAGTATTTTAGTGAAAGAAAATCCGTCCAAATCGTACGTGTGGTGGGTGTATCAATGGGCTGTTAATATGACACGTGTATCCTACTACGTAGGTCATCGAAAATGTACAGATGGAAGGAATAAACGTCAACGTGTGTGGGTTGATAGAAAGGCAGTTCACGTTGATTTCGTGTGTTGTTGATAGAGAGGTAGCCAAGTTTACATTTCATGTGTGATTTTTATGGACGCCGTAACTTGGTACGTGTGGGTTGATAGGAAGACAGTTCACTTCGAATTCCCCTTAATTTAGCATGTTTGTGAGAGGTCACTTTAGTATGAGTGTGGGTTGATTGCGGAGCCATCAATTTAGTATGTGTGTGGATTGATAGAAGGTACATTGATTTAGTATGTTTATATGGGTTGATAGAAGTGCCACAAATTTATTGTTTTTGCGGGTTGATATAACATGGCAACCTTCAACAAAGGTTATATCACTATTTAAAAATGTTTCCAAAGTTTTAAAATACTTATTAAGTTAGTATGTTTGTGGGTTGATTCCTATCCTTCCTAGTCAGTTAACTTATGTGAGTTAAGAGTGCTACTGTATATATGAGAAATAAATATGGTAACAATTGATATTGCCACTATAGAATGATTATATTATAGCTTCTAAAGTATGTTTTTAAAATACGTAGGCCTAAATAAGAATTCTAAAAATATCAACATTTCGTAGGAACAAAAGAATGATTTCATATTTTGAATCATTTCTATGAAAAAATAAGATAAATTGTAGATAATGATAAATCGTATTTAATCGTATATATTTATTTTTGAGCTTACATTTATATAAAAACGTGTTTATTTATGTTGACTATTGCATACTTATTTTTATTACAAATGATATCGTAAATGTATCTATTAAACAGTTTTTATAACTGTGCGATATAGAATTGTTTTGTTCGGGTCTTTACGATTTTCATAAATATAATACGTTTTAAGGATTGAAATAAAGCTCCCCTTATTTATTGTGTGGAAATCCAATTAGAGCTGTTCAAAAACAATAGTTAATGGAAGAAAGACAGCCTTCGTGTTTTCTTGTAACGCCTTAACAACACTATTTTCCGTTTTTGATGGTGACATAAATTAATTTTAACCCAAAAGGGTAGTGGGGATGGCTCGAATTATTATACAATTTGTCATGTTTACAGCTGGTCTGACAACATAATGAAATGTGCTAGCAACAAACGACACGATGTTCCTTCAACTTTCTAAAATGAAGTTTGTTTTGTTGTGTTTTAAAACATCTTTTTAGCATGTTTTACATTCAAAACACTGTGTTTAGATTATTATCAAGTAAAGAACATGTTTTAGCATTTTGTAATACTGATTACACACCTAATAAGGCTTATAAAAAATTGAAAATATTTTAAAATAATTATATAAGTTCGCAATGCCTTTATATATATATATATAATGTTTTAAATAACTTGAAGGATGTGTAAGAATAGCCCTGTCTACAACATTAATGGTATAGTGTTGTAACCCTGCTACTTGGTTGCTCAGTGGTTAAGGATTCGGACTGTAAATTCCAAGGTTCGAATCCCAAATTAGATCATGGTTGGTATTTTACTTAATGAATAAAGTTCACGTACATGTCTTTTGGCTTATGTGAATTTGTGAGTTAAGTTTAACAATTGTTGACCAAAAGACATTCTACTTATATCTGTGTAGCGTAGGAAGAATAGCACACGTCAAAATTATGGGTTTTTACAATCTCCATTAGAGGTGTAGCCCTTAGTATCGTTAGTATTAGTAACCGTTAGTAATAGTTAGTAATATTAGTACAGTAACCGGATATTACCAATAATAACGTTTAATTAACATTAAATAGGAACGCTATTTATTGTGCATACATACGAATGAGAATTAAAATGTTAATTTAGACTCATGAGAGATGAACTAAAAAATTAGTGATATCTTTTCAGAATCATAATGCTAATCAGTTTAAATAATAATAATACAAAAAATAATAAAAAACACACACAATCGTGAAAACATCCAATTTTTATCAGATACAAGTGAACAAACACAACTAATATATCTGATGCAACAAATTCATTTTCTTAAGTTTTAATCATAAGGTTAAACCTTTTTTCATCTCAACCATCAATCAGCTGATCTAATCACTCGTGAAAATCCTGCAAAACTATTAATTAGTGGACTTAATTACAGAATCAACATTCATTCGTTTGACTTACGATACGCAACTAATTTTTACAAAAGCGGGAAGAATTTTATGTACTGCTGAGAGAAAGGAGAAACAGACTACAGCGGACACTTATAAAAGGCTAAGGAACACTGGACTCAGCACAAGTTGCCGACTCAAGTCCGATGGTCAGCACCGGCTTTTATTGACCGTATAAGGCCACATAAGGTCTTTAACTGGGTTTAAGCTCGCATCAGAAATACGATGGCAATCGTTTAAGTGTTGTCATGCCTAAAGACACTTCACTCGTTTTATAATCAGAATTCATCTTTCTGGAATAATGTTGATAGTAGGTTTAAAAGTTTAATTTTCTTCGTTATAAATAATAACAGTATAGTACAAAAACGTCGTAAGTCAATAAATTAAAATAATCAATATTTTTTACTAAAAAAAGCACTAAAAAATGTTTTCATAAAATGTTATAGGTGTACTTATTTACTACTTTATTGTAAATAAAACATTGTACAGCCAATTATGATTTTATTTATATTATTAGAGAGATATATGTATTAAGTAGTCTTTGATGGTAAGTGATAGTATAAATGACTGAAAAGGAAAAGAGTGGAATAGGATTTTTAAATAACATTGTATGTTAACGGGAAACGTTTTAAAACGTTTCAAGATTTGTAATATTTTTACCATATGCAGAAAATGATTAATGGAGAGTTAGTAATTTTTATATGGCCATAAAAATTAATACTCTCAGTTATATTAAGTTTCACTCATGTCAAATGTCATAGAAAGATAGTTGGTGTGGAATATTGTTGTCATATTAAAACAGTTAATGGAATATAGAACCTTGAAAAGTCACAACAATTCGTAAGTTATTGGAAACAAGCACGACAATAGCGATCCTAGTGGCCAGCCTCTGTACCTCTGCACAGAATATTTACAAAATAAAATACAACGGTAATGTGGTGTAGTTTAAGAATGGTCCGGCCACTTGGAGCGCTAGCGTCGCGCTAGCTCCACAGTGCTGTAATGGAAATGTCGTGACTAGGTTGTTAGACTGTGCTAAAACGTTGCTGCCAAAACAATCTATACATATGTTATAGCTAATTTACAACAGCCTAGAATAGGAACACTAACGCTTCATACTGAAATGTTAAGCTCGAGGAAGGCATTTCCAAGAATTTAGTTAAGTTTAAGTCTCAGACACCATTTTCTGTTAGTATGACGGTTTGATGTTTAGCATAAACGCACGTTTTTTATATGACATATTATGCTATATTCATTTGTATGAATGATTCATATTTTACCATTATGAATAATGGTAAAATAAGCTTGAATTGTGAAATAAACTGTTTCAACCCCTGGGATATTCCAATACATCTAACCGTATTCCAACATATCTAACCGTATTCATACTTCAGACGAAGTACCGTGTCTGTTTACGCAGGACTAAATGAAAAGCATGACATGTCTCTTCATTTTTATGTTGGCTATTTAATTTCTTGTTCGACTCGAATCCATTTAAAGAATTATTTAGATATTTTACATTTGATTATAATTCTTAAGCAAATTTTTTACAGTAATTTATTTATTCGTAGTACACAGGATATAATTTTTTATTTTATTATTTTTTTATTTTATTCTCTTCTTTACTTTTCATATATCTTTGTTTCTCCTTTCTTTCATTTCAATCTTTTTTCCTCACCATCACCATTATAAAGGGAACACACTGGGAAACATTGGAATATAACTTCTTTAATTTATCATTATTTCTTTCTTTAAGAATTGTAATTTGAGTGAAGTTTGTAATTTTAAAATTTATTTGTTTACAATATTTCCTATCAGATTTATCTCATGATTATTAATGTTCCCTAAATGGCATGATCCCTTAAACAGTATTATTGTAACACCCTAAAGACGTTATTATTGCCTACATTGCTATCTGGGTAACAATACCAATTGTACTATTCAAAGAATCTTTAGCATTTGTACTTAATTCCCTAAACAATTTAAATAAATATTAAAAACAATACAGAACTGTTTATTAAGCTAATAGTAATACTCTAGCATGCTAACAAGTACAGCTTTAAAGACAGTTAAAATGAAAATCATAAAACAATACAAGCAAAACATATTTTGAATATTCTAAAGACACTATGATTGCATTATCGTTATAAATACTTATATTTATTTCACGCACCTTGTGATTGTGGGAATTTGTTTGTAATGGGGAGGGGGGAAATAATTGAAACAGATTTGGGCACGGATAAAACCCAACTTATGCAATCTGTATACATTGTACTTCAAATGGTCCAATTGGGTCATTCGAAATCATTTTAATTTTATAATTACATCAAAATTTAGTTATAGGTGAAAATTATTCCAACACTACATCTCTGTTATTAGTGTAAAAATGTCAAGCTTTTGGTTGAAGTTGAGAAACGTACAATTAATATAATAAATACTTCAAAAGATTTACGATCTTAAACTTAAATCGTATGTCTTTTAATTGGATCTATTCTTTTAATTCATCCTTCATGACTACTTAGTACTAAACATAATGAATCCATTAAAATTAATAGTGGTAATGGTAAAAGATTAAAGAAATATGACCTTAATAATAATGTTATCTTATTTATTAGTTAAATATAACAATTTTTCACCATCTTTTTTAAGACAAACTGTAATAGATGTTAAGAATTATTACAGAGATGATGGATAGTCAGTATTGACGTTAATAAATATTGCACTGACGATAAACAGTCAGTATTTACGTTACGAGACATTTCACTAACGATGCACATACAGTATTGACGTTAATAAATATTGAGACAACGATAAAATGTCAGTATTCACGTTAAGAAAAATTGCACTAACGTTGCACATAAAGTATTGATTTTAATAACTATTGCATTGACGATAAATAGTCAGTATTTACCTTAAGAAACATTGCACTAACGATGCACATACAGTATTGACGTTAATAAATATTGCACTGACGATAAACAGTCAGTATTTACATTAAGAGAGACATTTCACTAACGATGCACTTTCAGTATTGACGTTAATAAATATTGCACTGACGATAAACAGTCAGTATTTACGTTAAGAGACATTTCACTAACGATGCACTTTCAGTATTGACGTTAATAACTATTGAGCCAACGATAAAATGTCAGTATTCACGTTAAGAAATATTGCACTAACGATGCACATAAAGTATTGATTTTAATAACTATTGCACTGACGATAAACAGTCAGTATTTACCTTAAGAAACATTGCACTAACGATGCACATACAGTATTGACGTTACTAATATTGCACTGACGATAAACAGTCAGTATTTACATTAAGAGACATTTCACTAACGATGCACATACAGTATTGACGTTAATAAATATTGCACTGACGATAAACAGTCAGTATTTACGTTAAGAAACATTGCACTAACGATGCACATACAGTATTGACGTAAATAACTATTGCACTGACGATAAACAGTCAGTCTTTACCTTAAGAAACATTGCACTAACGATGCACTGTCAGTAGTGACGTTAATAAATATTGCACTGACGATAAACAGTCAGTCTTTACCTTAAGAAACATTTCACTAACAATGCACATACAATATTGACGTTAATAACTATTGCACTGACGATAAACAGTCAGTATTTACCTTAAGAAACATTTCACTAACGATGCACATACAGTATTGACGTTAATAAATATTGCACTGACGATAAACAGTCAGTCTTTACCTTAAGAAACATTTCACTAACAATGCACATACAGTATTGACGTTAATAAATATTGCACTGACGATAAACAGTCAGTCTTTACCTTAACAAACATTTCACTAACAATGCACATACAATATTGACGTTAATAGCTATTGCACTGACGATAAACAGTCAGTATTTACGTTAAGAAATAATGCACTAACGATGCACATACAGTATTGACGTTAATAAATATTGCACTGACGATAAACAGTCAGTCTTTACCTTAAGAAACATTTCACTAACAATGCACATACAATATTGACGTTAATAGCTATTTCACTGACGATAAACAGTCAGTCTTTACCTTAAGAAACATTTCACTAACAATGCACATACAATATTGACGTTAATAGCTATTTCACTGACGATAAACAGTCAGTCTTTACCTTAAGAAACATTTCACTAACAATGCACATACAATATTGACGTTAATAGCTATTGCACTGACGATAAACAGTCAGTCTTTACCTTAAGAAACATTTCACTAACAATGCACATACAATATTGACGTTAATAGCTATTGCACTGACGATAAACAGTCAGTCTTTACCTTAAGAAACATTTCACTAACAATGCACATACAGTATTGACGTTAATAACTATTGCACTGACGATAAACAGTCAGTATTCACGTTAAGAAATATTGCACTGACGATGGACAGTCAGTATTGACGTTAATAACTATTGCACTGACGATAAACAGTCAGTATTCACGTTAAGAAATATTGCACTGACGATGGACAGTCAGTATTGACGTTAATAACTATTGCACTGACGATAAACAGTCAGTATTTACGTTAAGAAATATTGCACTGACGATAAACAGTCAGTCTTTACCTTAAGAAACATTTCACTAACAATGCACATACAATATTGACGTTAATAGCTATTGCACTGACGATAAACAGTCAGTCTTTACCTTAAGAAACATTTCACTAACAATGCACATACAATATTGACGTTAATAGCTATTGCACTGACGATAAACAGTCAGTCTTTACCTTAAGAAACATTTCACTAACAATGCACATACAGTATTGACGTTAATAACTATTGCACTGACGATAAACAGTCAGTATTCACGTTAAGAAATATTGCACTGACGATGGACAGTCAGTATTGACGTTAATAACTATTGCACTGACGATAAACAGTCAGTATTTACGTTAATAAGAACTATTTGTGTACTGTTACCGGAATGACTATAAACATTTCAATGAATGTCAATGCAATATAAACGGGTTTTCATGCGTCTATTGCCCCAAACAGTTATAAAAATATTGCAATCGTTCATTTAAAATAATTAAACATTGTATGCATTGAATCATTGTTGCCCAAGAGACACTTCAATATTGCTACTTCAACAACTCTCAAACTATTATTAACTGCCCAATTGAATACTGTTATATGATCTGGCCTTTAAGTATTGTTATATGAAATTCATCCAACAAAGTTCTTCATGTGGCTCTTTATATATATCATTTATAAGAGGTGCTTTATTATTCAAATCCAATAAAGTTTGAAAGTTGTTTATAACTGTTGTTATTTTTAAGAATCCTAACGAAACTCTTCCCTTATTTCTTGACCGATTGAAACGGTTGACGTGTCAAGAATTTTGCCTCTGTTCGTAGTTGTACAGTAAGGTCTCAATTCTTCAATATATTCACCTGAAGGGTTATGAGAAACCATCAAAGTACGTTTGTCGGCCATAAGAATAACACGGAGAGAGATTTAAATGAATCGAAGAGTAACAGCTGTTCAAGTGAATCATGGTTTCGAACAAGTTTTAACATTCGAAACCATTGTTAAAACTTGTTGTTAGAATGTAAACCATAGTTCACCATTGTTGTTGGAATGTAAACAATGATGTTTGTAATATTGAGGAGGTTAAATCTTCCATTATGTAAAACCAGGGAAGATTCGGCTGTAGGGCTCCGCTCTATACTGGACTTGAAGGTTTAACGAAAACAAATTAAATAAACACGTTTGTAATATCATTAGTTGTTTTTATTAATAAATAGGTAGCAACGCAAGTATTGTGAGTAATATATTTAAATTGTGATTTTATGTTATACGTTTGACCTACTATGATTTGTAGTCAAAAGTCGCAGGCCGTGGTGCAACGAGCGCAGCGAGTAACGGAGTTGGCACAATAAGTGTGAAGGGATGTCCCCTAGTATTTAAATATTATCTAAATCATACATAACGAACTAAATAACAAATATAGCTTCTTTTCTCCTGGTAGATGTTGTTCTGTGTAACAACTATATTTTAAATTGTCTGTGTGTTCTATATCTACATGTCAGATGTTGAATTAGGAAAACCTCATGTTGATCGGTTTATTGCTCTGCAAATTTGGAGAAAAATAGTAAAATTTTAATTAATTACTTAGTAATTTGAGAGTGAAACTTAACACAGTCATCTTGAATATTTGAATTTATGGGCTTATAATAAAACAAACGTGTGAAACATTGTTTTTCTTTTCTTTAATCAGCTGACAATGATGTAGACTAATAGTATACATCCACGTTTCCTTCCCTTATATCATAATAATATTGACTCTCACCATACAATGAAACACAGGAGGGGTGGATCGTCATACGATACAATATGGTGGCATAAACCATATAGTATCGTATGTAAATAGTAACACGACCTCTCATAGTCACCCAGCTGCCCTAAGATACATTTAACAACAGTGGTCGGTTAGTGCCTCAAGTGTCATACGTAGCCAACTATCAACAACTAGATCAGGAACTAAAATTATTTACTAAATGATAAAACTGTGTTATTCAACTTCCGTTCTATAAATAAGTATTTTAGACTTCCCTGTTACTGACCTGTGTAAACTATCAAAATTTTTATCATATATAAAACAGCTGTTGAACACATCATGGACAAAGACATGTAAAATTGTTATTTTTCCGTCCAGAAATAATATATTAAGATTTTAATTGACCTCTTTGTTTACTGAATAAATTCCAAATACACATTTAAAGTTATTCTACTTTAAATTACTGAAATAATATATTATTTAAATCACACAGGATCAATTAATTAATTCAGTACATGCTGGATTAATTAAAACGTCAAAACCATCAAATTGCTTTTAGATTAGTTTTACAAACATGTAAACAAGACTGGTTCGAAATATTTAATTTAAATATGATAATGAATCATAAATTTACTTTAAATACTCATTTTCACTCCCCGTGTATGAGTGTTGTGCCAGCGCGCATGCGGCTTTCTGCGTTACGGCAATCTTTAAAATTTTACTTGAACATATTGCCGAGCTGGTTCGGCCCACTTTAGGGGGAACTGACCCCTCGGCTAGACCCACTTAGGCAGCCATTGTTTTTAGAATTTCACGCCAAACCGCGTGAATTTTATTCCAGTAACGCCAGAGAAATTTTTATTCGTAGAAATCTTTATGTCATAATTTAATGTAGTATTTTAATTGTATAGCCTACATATTATAAAAGGAACTAATGTAATATGTGAAATTATATGGATAAACTATGACACCAATAGGTGCCTTTTTACTCTAGTTTATAGTTTTAATTTTATTGGGGCTAGAGCTAAATTTGATTTTCAATTTAAAAACCCCGTTCTAACAATAAAGGGTATACATTTTTATGCCAGTTTAAAAATCTAAAGCATTTTAAATTGAAATATATTTTTTAAATATATATGTAATTATTATAAAATAAGTTAGAAAAATATTTTTTATTGTTGTTTGTAATTAAACTACTTCGAAACGGAACCGCGATCAAAGTGGTTCTTAGCCAAGCTAATCCCGCAGCCCCATGCACTACATATGGTGACGGCGCCGCAGCGCTGTTATCGATTTAGTCGTATGAGTGCGTCTGTGAGCCGGCTCAGCAC